>JAJONR010002072.1:0-68126 GCA_029582245.1 Solanum etuberosum
ATATATATATATATATATATATATATATATATATATATATATATATATATGTCACGACCCAGACCGTAGTGATTGGCACCCACACTAACCCTCCGTTGGGAGAATCAAAACTACAGCCCAACTGATCAACTTAACCAAAGTACTACACATTTTAAGCTACGGAAGCAGGTTTAAATAACTATAATTAATACGAAGTCCCCATAAACTCCGAAAGTTCAACTAACAACTAATGCGGAAATACCCTTAGAACCTGAAAGTCATTGTACCAAAACATCTTAGGGCAACAAATCTAAAAAAAAAAGGGTACAACCCCAACCAACATAAGAAATATCTAAACAGTCTAAGTCCGAAGAAATAGACTAAACAATAGGAAGGACTCCATGGCAGCCTGAAAGAACTGGCTCACCCCTGAATTCCGGTCTCGATCACTGATCTCCTAGCTGAGGTCTATCAATAGCCGCCTGAAGATGCCCTGTACTCAACAAAAAACGAGCAAGTGCAGTATCAGTACACAACTACAGTGTACAAGTAGGATCACACGAATATCCTAATAAGTGCAATATAAGCAAGTAATCACAATACAGTAAACAGGCATATACCGAATATATACAATATCAGTCATCGTTTTAGGATCAATGCACAATTCCACATGTTTCAATAATACACCTATATATAACAAGTCAATGGTCCTCTCATGGAACCCAATTCAATGGTCCTCTCATGGAACCCATACACAAACTGTTAGTGTACCGGATCGTGGCACCCGTTCTAAGTTAGTGTGTCGGATCGTGACACCCGTTCTAATTTTTATGTTAGTATGTGACATCCGATCCCAGTTAGTGTGTCGGAACGTGACACCTGATCCAATATGTATGTCGGTATGTGACATCTGATCCCAGTTAGTGTGTCGGAACGTGACACCCGATCCATTCAACAAGCCACAATCGTAATCACAATGTACATTCTCATAATCATACAATCAAGTGTTGATTCATGGCATACAATCATTCGTTCATACTCATTTACAATAGGTGTGATCAATAGTACAAAATTCACGTACATGCATGCATTAAAATGAAGCAATTACTAACATACATCACACAAACATGAAATCACAACCATCACCTACCTTGAACAAAGCTTGAACCCCTAAGAAACTTGATTCTTCCCTTTCCGGATTCTTTCCGCTTGTTCTTGGTCTACAAACAATCAACATATCGCGAGAATCAATAAACGAGGCCTAATTACCCAGATTACAATCAATAATATCAACCCTAGGCCAAACCCTTGATCCCCATACCCAGTTTAGGGCTTTTTCAACCATAAATCCCAAATCAAAACCTTTCCCCATCGATAATTACCCAAGAAACTAAGGTCTATGGATTGAAAATGGATTCGGGGAGTAAAAACCTTACCTTTGGTGCTAGAAGAGGTGGAAAACCATCAAGAAATATCCTTGGGTCGTTCCTTAGCTCTCAAGATCAAATGTTGCAGAATAATAACGTTTTTGAGGTTTATTTCTGACTCAAATCGCGTCTGTCTCGCTATGGCGGACATCATCCCGCTACAGCGGCCCCGCCCTAGCGATAATAATCCCGCCTTGGTGGCTTGCACGGAGACAGAGATTTAATTAAAGAGTTTCAAACCCCCATTTCACAACACATCTTCAACCCATGACACTCAGAAATTATCCGTTCACGCTAAGATTAGTTTCGAGAGTTCTACTCGCCCGAATTTGATTCTGTAAAGTTGTACGGGTTCCTTAACGTCTTAGCTATCTACTCATGTGATGAAATTCATATTTAGATCCATCATTCATTACCAGATTTCCCTAGACCTCACTGACTACGATTTCATCGAAATCAGGACTAGGTTAGGAAATTCCAAGTTACTACCAAAAAGTTTTCCAACCCCAATTCTTTCCCCATTGGTTTTTTCCTAACGACGGAATCGGGTCGTTACAATAGATACCAATTTACCCATCACTCATCTTCGAGTGATCAACTAGGAAAGACTGGCTTAAAGTAAGGGTAGAGTAGTACCTGAATCGCTGAATAACTGGGGATACTTGTCTCGCATGTCCTTAGCTTCCGGACATCGAGATCAAGAATTTCAACCGGTTCTTCCTCATACAGAAGGTCTTGTTTAACAAAACTGAGTCTGACTTTATGATATAATCTCTGTCCCCAAACCAACCAATTGAATACCTACACATCCTTCCATACAATGCCTCAATGAAGCCATCACAATACTCGAGTGATAATTATTGTTGTATGTACACTTAACTAACAACAAAGCTATTCCCAATAACCACCAAAGTTGATCGTACACATGTCTGCAACATGTTATCAAGGAGTTTGACACAAACATCAGGATGAATCCTTTCTCACATAACCATGATAAAATCTAAATCAATACTCGCTACAATTAGAGGTGGACCTGAACCAACCAACACACACTCATAATACTCAAACAATCATAGTTCTTATCAACATCTCCTTCTCACAACATAATTTTCCATGAGCTTAAGTTATAAAAATTTGATCTTTAGACATCAGATACACATCGAGGGATATGTCCACGCATACAAATCCTCCAACAATACTATCGAAATGTTAGATTTAGTAATTGTAGATTACCTCTTAAGAATAGTAGAATTGGACCGAATGATCCCCACATTCAACCACACATAATCGATACATGACCTCGACGACTAGATGAATATTAAGATTGTCAGACAACCATAAATACGCATGGTAGCTCTTCTATAAACTCTCATAAGCAAGGTGGTACATGTAAAACCACTGAAATACTTTAACAACTCCAAGACAACACCACATAAGTTATCTGAAATAACCATGTCTTGCCAAATCATCCAACTTACCCAAGAGAACATTGCAGGATCCACCACTAGAGATCCACCCACAAAAATGAAAACACGCGTGAGCATAGCTAGTGCATCACACTCACAACCATGTAAAAAATGAAATAGATGGTCACATAAGAATTTATCAAATAACACGAAATGTTTTCCTTTGAAGAGTCGATACCAGTCATTTCCATTCACTTGACTCCACATACTCTTCACATCCTTCCACTAAAGCCCACACTCTCAATACTAATAACCATCATACCCATTCTGACCATTTACCTTACTCTAAACCAACACTTTTTAAATGAAAACCTTTCTTAGGTACTTTAACCATCAACAGTAATCAACTTTACGACTCAACCCAGGTGTAAGTCCTTTCAAATGCTCAATACCTGATACAATTGATCATTCCTCACCTTGCAAATTCATACCTTGACAAAATATATCACCACGAATGAAGATTTTCAATGAAAAATCTGAATTGTAAATTCAACCGTATAACACAATCTCCTTATCTATCAACATTAGCTTATACCTTGAAGATTTTTACGAATTCATGGATCTTCGCTTATCATGGATCGCATCTCCATCGATCTCACAATATCTTTCGCTAACAATTCAATCGTACTCATTACTAAACTCAAAACAAAAACAAAGCACTTATCATCACCCTCGAGCTAATGTCTGTTCACTCATTTCTCAAGTATTTCCTAATTGTTTTTAACCAATATGATGGACCCGTGACACTATTACCATAGCCACAACAAAACGAATAAAATCACGCTTCTCTGAACATAATTATCTACCCCTTTGAAGATATCTCTTCAGCCTTTGCAATCAAATAAAATATTCTTGCTCTCCCCTCTCTCTCAAGGTTGTACTACATCCCACTATTTTTCTTTCATTATGACTCTAGCTCTTTTAAATTCTATTCGAGTGGTGTCCCACCATCTCTTAAAACTTTACATAAAACCACGTTACTCACCAAATATTAGAAAACCACAACCTTAGATACTCTCAAGTCGTAATTACTATACAAATTTCGCTTAACCAACAATCTTATAATATAGTTGCATCCCATCACAATCCATCACGACACTTATTACCATTATGCTCAGTTAGCCCTGACTATCACTACGAAGTCAACCTTTTCATTGACATGACACCTCAAACTCAGGTATACTCATCAAATTCAAAGGACTAACTAAATTTTATATGCACTTATTACTAAAATCTTCAATTGCCTTCACCCAAGTATACTCAATCAGACTTTCTTTATTCATAAGCTTGTCATACCGGTATCAATCAACTTCTTTATGGCTTAAGATAAAATCATCAGTCCTCATACTACCCTCCTTCTTCTTAACAAACAAGACAAGAGCAACCCACGGGGAAGCACTAGGACGGATGAAACCTCTATCAAGAAGCTCCTGGATTTGAGCTTTAAGCTCCCTCAATTCTGCCAGAGCCATGCAATAAGGAGGAATGGAGATGGGGCTAGTGCCAGTTTCCAAGTCAATATAAAAATCTATATCTCTATCCGTAGGCATACCAGACAAATCAGTAGGAAACACTCCTCTAAATTCAGACACTACATGAATAGACTCAATAGAGGGAGACTCAACCTCGACATCCCGAATATGAGCCAAATAAGCCAAAAAACCTTGCCCCACCAGTTTCCTACCCCGCACGAAAGATACGACCTTAGCTGACTTAGGCTTGTACCCCCTTCCCACTCTAACCTTTCCCTACCCGGAATCTCTAGAGTTACCGACTTAGCATTACCATTAATCACATCATAATAGGGGGACAACCAAGTCATGCTTAAAATTATATCAAGTCAGTCATATACAGCATAACCAAATCAACCCAAGTCTGAAAATCCATAAACACAACAGGAAAATCACGATATACAAGGGTGACTATGACTGACTCTTCAACTGGGGTAGAAACATGGATAGGGGCATCAAGTACATCACAAATCATATCAAATCTCAAGGCATACTGAACGGACACATCAGAATAAGTAGAACCCGGATCAAACAACACATTAGCCATCTAGTCAGAAACAATCATAGTACATCTGACCACTGCAACAGATACCTCAGCCTCGGTCTTGCCCGGAAAGGCATAAAACTGAGCCCTGTCATCTTGACGGGCGACTTTCTTACCTGGCTGCACTACTCCTCTACCTGCATTACCATTTCCCTAGCCTCCACGGCCTCACTGATTTCCTCCTCATATGCTCAGGTTCTCCACAATCTTAACACACTAAATAACTTAACCCAATATACATCGCTGCTATTGGAGCAGTCGTATCCTGACCCTCTTTGATATACAATCAATCCATGAAATCGTAGTATATCTTCTAACCTTAATTAGCATAACTTAATTTCATCATTCACTAAATAACCCATACATATTATGACAATAATACTAACTGCATTTTCCAAAGTAATGGTGTTTATTATCTAGCCGTCCCTTACCAAAACTTCTTGAATGTTGTCACCTATAAGCTAGAATCTACAAATCTGACCTTAATCCCTTCACAAACGACGATAGTAGCTAGCGAGCCCCACAAAACTCCTAATTTTAATCACAGAACTAGGTCGGACCCAATTCCTGACTACTTCATTCTTTTGGGGATCTACCATTACCCCTTCCCTTGAAACTACATTCCCCAAAAAGGCAACTGAAGTCAACCAAACTCACACTTAGAAAATTCAACATATAATTTTTGTCTCCCAAGAACACCCAGAACAATTCGAAGATGGTGGGCATGCTCTTCCTCACTTTTCGAATAAACCAAAATGTCATCAATAAATACTATAACAAACGAATCAAGAAATGGTTTTGAAGACCCCATTCATCAAACTCATGAAAGCTGCAGGCGCATTTGTCAATCCAAATGACATAACTAGAAACTCGTAGTGCCCATTGCGGGTTCTTAATGTCATTTTTTATATATCCTCAGGCCTAATCTTTAACTGCTGATAGCCAGACCTTAGATCAATCTTAGAGAAAATGGATGTACCCTGCAACTAGTCAAAAAGATCATCTATCTGAGGTAGTGGATACTTGTTTCGAATGGTGACCCTATTCAACTTCGGTAATCTATACACATCCTCTCTTGCTAGTAATGGTGTTACCACTTCTGTTGTTCTAGTTCAAACCATAGAGTGAAGGAAGAAAAATACCAATTTGTATCACCCAGGTACTAATTGGATTCAAGTAATAGCACGAAAGGAGTAGAAACAAAGAGATTTCCTAAAGTGCCATAGCCTCTGGAAGAAAAGTATAGACATCTCCGTACCATTCCGCAAGACTCTACTAGACTCATTTTGGTACAGTGAGATTAACGAACCTATGGCTCTGATACCAACTTTTTCATGACCCAGACCGTCGTGATTGGCACCCACACTAACCCTCCGGTGGGAGAACCAAAACTACAGCCCAACTAATAAACTTAACCAAAGTACTACACATTTTAAGCAACACAAGCAGGTTTAAATAACTATATAATTAATACGAAGTCCCCATAAACTCCGAAAATTCAACTAACAACTAATGCTGAAATACCCCTAGAACCTGAAAGTCATTGTACAGTAATATGTATCAATAGCCGCCTGATGAAATCCTTGAAATTCGGTCTCGATCACTGATCTCCTAGCTGAGGTCTATCAATAGCCGCCTGAAGATGCCCTGTACTCAACAAAGAACGCGCAAGTGCAGTATCAGTACACAACCACAGTATACTGGTATGATCACGCGGCTATCCCAATAAGTGTAATGTAAGCAAGTAATCACAACACAGTAAACATGCATATACCGAACATATACAATATCAATCATCGTTTTAGGATCAATGTACAATTGCACATTCTTCAATAATATGCATATATATAACAAGTCAATGGTCCTCTCATGGAACCCAATTCAATGGTCTTCTCATGGACCCATACCCAAACTATTAGTGTACCGGATCGTGGCACCCATTCCAAGTTAGTGTGTCGGATAGTGACACCCGTTCAGATTTGTATGTCGGTACGTGACATTCGATCACAGTTAGTGTGTCAGAACGTGACACCCGATCCAATATGTATGTCGGTACGTGACATTCGATCCCAATTAGTATGTCGGAACGTGACACCCGATCCATTCAACAAGGCACAATCATAATCACAATGTACATTCTCATAATCATACAATCAAGTGTTGATTCATGGCATACAATCATTCTATCATACTCATTTACAATAGGTGTGATCAATAGTGTAACATTCACATACATACATGCATTACAATGAAGCAATTACTAACATACATCACACAAACATGAAATCACAACCATCACCTACCTCGAACAAGGCTTGAACCCCTAAGAAACTTGATTCTTCCCTTTGTGGACTCTTTCCGCTTATTTTTGGTCTACAAACAATTAATATAATGCGAGGATCAATAAACGAGGCCTAACTACCCGAATTACAATAAATAATATCAACCCTAGGCCAATTCCTTGATCCCCATACCTAGTTTAGGGATTTTTCCACCATAAATCCCAGATCAAAACCCTCCCCCATCGATAATTACCCAAGAAACTAACTTCTACGGATCAAAAAATGTATTTGGGGAGTAAAAACCTTAACTTTGGTGCTAGAAGAGGTGGAAAACCATCAAGAAATATCCATGGGTCATTCCTTAGCTCTCAAGATCGAATGTTACAGAATAATAACAATTTTGAGGTTTATTTCCGACTTAAGTCGCATCTGTCTCGCTGTGGCGGACCTCATCCCGCTACAGCGGCTCCGCCCTGGCGGGAATAATCTCGCCTAGGCGGCTTGCACGGAGACAGAGTTAATTAAAGAATTTTCAAATCCCCATTTCACAACACACCTTCAACCCATGACACTCAAAAATTATCCGTTCAAGCTAATATCCATTTCGGGAGTTCTACTCGCCCGAATTCGAATCCGTAAAGTTGTACGGGTTCCTTAACGTCTTAGCTATCTACTGATGTAATAAAATTCATAATTAGATTCCTCATTCGTTACCAGATTTCACTAGACCTTACTGACTCCGATTTTATCCAAATCTGGACTAGGTTAGGAAATTTCAAGTTACTACCAAAAAGTTTTCCGACCCCAATTCTTTCCCTATTGGTTTTTTTTTTCTAACGACGGAATAAGGTCGTTATAATATATATATATATATATATTTGACCTTTTCCATTAACTTAAAGTAAAGTAAAGTATATATTTGTTTTATTACTGTTAATTTTATTAATTATTGTTATTTTCATGAGATAATTTTCTTCGTTATTATCTATAAAAATTGTTAATTTTATATAACAATTGTGGTATTTGTTATATATATATATATATATATAAAACGTTGTAAATGTTAATTTTAAAAGAAGCAAAAATAATAACTATAAAAGCAAAGTATTAATCTCCACCAAAAATAACTCTTCAGCTGTCTCACCCTCCCCCCCCCTTCCCCATTTAGATCCAAAAACTCTTACCTCAAAAATTAAAAATTGCAAAAGATCAAAATTCCACCCCAAAATTTTAAAACCCATTTAATAAAAATCTAGATATCCTTTCCCCTCTTCCCATATCCTTCTTGTCCGCCCCTCCCCTCACTCTTTTTATCCCAGGTTTTTGTTCAATTTTTTTGTTTCTAATGTTTTATTATTTTTTCTTTTGTAGGTTTTACATAGCATTCTCCAAAAAGATGAGATAAGTTTTCACTATATGAGTATTTTGTTTTACTCAGTCATATGTTCTAACCTTTCTATTATGTATAGGTTCAAGAAAAGATTAAACCCCAAATAATTTATCATACACAATTATATTCTATATTTTTGCAAGAGATTATTGTCCTAGCTTGAGTCAATGGGTATTACAATGGATTGTATATGTTTATTAATGTAAAATAAAATTTCTGATTAGGAATGAGTTTTATAATTGATACTAAAATTTGAGATCTATATCTACAGGTTTTAAGAAGTTTAAAAGTTACAGGTTTGCTTACTCCATTGTTGACTTTGTATTTTTTATTTGCTAAACATTTTTGTAAAAAAATGATCATAGACAAATATATTTTTTCCTTGAAATTTTAAATCATTATGTTCTTGGTGCTAAAATATTTATCGTTATTGATAGACATATTTATGTAATAAGAGCATATAAATGGTAAATTGGGACCGATGTTGATCAAGCTAAGGTGCAATTAAAGATTGTGGAGGGAGAGATAGGGGAAGACTGTGTTGCTTTGGACTCAAACAAGATGATGTCTTACAAGAATTGTATATTATGACTATTCTCAAAATTGTAGAATGCAATTATATGTAAGTTGTGAATTATTTTAGAATCTCAAAAATGTATTTGTGGTTACATTATGTAACTTTTTTGACTAACAAAGCGTGTGGAAAATCCATTCAAATTTGTAATAATAAAATTGTTGAAATTTATTTTTTAGCTACATTATAAAAACTCTTGTGATTAATAATGTTTATATCAGTATTCTTCAATTTGTAGCAATGATTTTTTGTAATTATGAAAAATCTATATGTAATTAAAAAAAATAAGGCGATACATTTTCACTTTTCATAGCAAAATTAAAATATTAGCTATAATTTATGTATGTCATGGCAAAAAGTTTGAAATCTTAGCTTTGTGAAAAAATATTTTTGGCAAATGCTTTAATTTTATAGCTATAACTTTTTTATTTGTAGCTAAATACAAGTATCATTGCCACAAGATTAAAAATAGAAAATAGCCACAAATTTTAAATTTTCATAGCAAATAAATGAAGTCATGTGCTACAATAGAATATACTGTGTCTACAATATAAAATTTGCTATAGATTTAATTTGTTGTGGCAAAAGAGTAAAAGTATTTGCTACAAGTATATATTTCGTAGCAAGAATTTTGTACTATTATAGCTACAACACAATTTTTTTAGTAGCTTTAAGAATTAGTCCTTAGTCACAGACCATGTAAAGTCTGTAGCTAACTTTTAGCGACCCTACATCTTGCCGGGAATGCTACGAAAAACTATTTTATGGCTAAAGCGTTTAGCTACGAAAAATTTAATATTTAGCTACAATGTGTTTTGTAGCTTTAAATTCATTTTCTTGTAGTATGGACATGATCGACTCAACTCATGTGTCTTAATAGCAATATATAAACTTAGTACTTAGAACTCAAGAACGTAAGAACTGAAGGACACTACTCATCTCAAGAATGCTCACTTCATAGGCTTCATGTTGAAATATATACATGAACGAATAACCTCAAGAATCTTAATGCATAACATATAGAAATTCAATAATTAGGAATAGAATTTTAAAAAGAAACAGGAACTCGAGAACTCAAAATCAACTCATCTCAAGAATACTCAAATATAGGTGTAGAATCCTAGATTTCTCTTTTACTGATTTTAAAGTAGATGTAGGGTGTGAGGACGAACTACTCCAACAATATGATAGCTTTACATACCTGAAAGAACAAGGTTCTTGAAGAATCTTGAAGAAGAACTTGATTAGATACATTGAAACCTTAATTTGGAGGAGAACAATCAAGAAAACCTTTCATGAGATTCTTGAATTAATTTCTTGAAAACTCTATGGTTTCATTAGTGATTCATAATTGTATGGAGGAATTGAGTTGGAAAGAATGAAATTTTTGGAGAAAGACTTACCTTGAAGAAGAATCTTGAAAAATATTGAAAGAATCTTGAATAGAGTCTTCTACTTTGATTTTTCCTTAGGGTTTTGCCTTAGAAATTGAGAGAGAAGAGAATTATGTATTAAGCGATGAAAATCTGATTGTTTTGGGTCTTTAATTAGTCATGAAATTCGTTTAGGGTTTTCTTAGAGGTAAAAAGATAAAAACGACCATTTTTAATGTTTTCTATTCGGCTAATTCGTCACGGCAGTGTATCAGGTTACTATAATAGTCATAAATTTTTACTCAAAACTTGGATTATTTGTGAAATTGGTGGCGTTAGAAAGAAGACATAAATACCTTTAATTTAATAGGTTATGAGCCACGTAAATCTCTATAAGCTAAGAGATATGGTCGTTTGAAGTTGACCACAAAGAGAATCTTATATCAATACTTAATCGGTAAGGAAACTTTCAACTCTACTTTTTGCTAGGCGTTTCTAGTGACCTTAATTGATATCCAAAATCATTCCCACACTAAAGAATTTAACTTTACATATATGGTCAATTTAAGAATCGCCTGATATGACCCTACAAGTTAATGAAGAATAGTTTGGGTCTTAACTTAGAAATTCTTGGGGTGTTACAATATCTCCCCCCTTGGGATCATTCGTCCTCGAATGATGGTTAAACTAAGAATGGAGGGGAAAATAGTTATTATCACTACCTCTCTTGACTTCTGAGCTTGCTTACTATAAGCTGAATTGATTGATACTAATAGTTTTGAAACTGGACTAGAGCACATAAGTCACGAACGATATGAGTCTGAACATACTCACACTCTATCTTAAATTATTTGACATAAAGCTAGGATATCTGGGCACGAAGTAAGAATAGGAATACTATGCCTTGAGTGATATGATTGGTAGCTTTCAAGCTTATAAACACTTTTCAACAATGATCTTCTTTCTGGTTACTACACTCCATTAGCTGCAACTCCTAGCTTCAACTAGAGTATATGACTACTCTTACAAACGTCCAAATCGAATCGCTTGCTCTTACTGTGTTCAATCCTAATCTCTAATTCTTAGGGTGCTAAACATGATATGGTTATACTTATCCAAACCACAAGATTCAAGTTCTATACCTCTATAGGGAATCTCATCCCATGAATACTTCTCCTTATAACTGCCTTCAACCGACCTTGAGCCCATATCAAAAACACCTAATGCCTCAAGCATTTGTCCACATATTAACAACACAACATTCAAAAGCCTAGTACTATAACTACTCCATGGAATCCTACTAACCAATCGTTCTAAGAATTTCTCATTCTCTCATCATCTCTACCAACTGAAATTTCACACATAACTATCAGGAATCGACAAATTTCTCTCATTTAACTATTACCATGGTAAAGACTCATCTCATTCTTCCTCAATATTTATAATCGTAGATAGAATAAGCACATCATCACTACCACAATAAGAAACATCAACCCTCTCCTTCTATCATTACTCAACTACTATCGACAACATCGTTATCAAAATTGAAAAGGATCATTGAAAGAACTCTAGGGTGAAAGATCATAAGCACGATTCATTCGAGATATCTGATATGAGAATAAGCATGGCATAACATTATGTTGCTAGCGATTAAGAGTAAATCATGAATTTGTGAGACTGAACATACTGTGAGACATGATTGCTTATATGAATAGGTTCATAGCATGAGATTGACATCCATAACTTTGTGGATTAAGCTTGAGAACAATGGGCTAAAGACTTTGCCCCTTATTCTGAAAACTGAGCATAGATGTGAATCTCTCTAAAGCATATGAGAATAGGTCATGAACACAATTCTAATATAAGAGACATCAAACTAATATTGAAACGAACGACTTTGAGGGATACACTAGTGTATGAATGGATCAATATATCACTTTAAGTCTCCCTGAACACATTACTATCTGATTCTCAACACTTGACTTGGTTTATCATCTTCTCATCTCCCCCCTTAGGTCTGAAGCTGGCACTTTAAAACTATGAATCTATTCCATCATCTCTAAACTGGTCTACACTTGCTTTATTCTAATCTCAATAAAGGCTTATTTCATGGCTATTGAACCCTCCATGTGCAGGTACTAGGGTTCCTTATAAGGCTTCTTTCTAAGATGCTTCTATTAACCTCTTCTCATTGGCCTATAAGGCTACTTAATCAGACTGTTAATAATCTGACTTCTCCTTCTTATCCTACTAATAACATCTTTATATTTTCATATCAATCTAACTGGAGGAAATTTTGAACTATATTTAAGAGGCTTGTCATTGAATATATAAAATCCTTTCTACCAAACTCTTAAGGGTGATAAATGATGCTTACATCAGCCTACTCCACATTGACTACTCAATTATGCTATCTAGGCATACATGAAAATAATAAACTTACTGAGAACCTCATCTGACTACATATGATCTTGGGTACACCTCTTAATACTCTTGTTAATCTAATGACTTAGTCATACTTCGTTTCTCTCGTCTAAAAGTCAGAATCTCACACTTGTACCACTCATATTCATTGTAGCAAACATCTTAATTTCTCACCTACTCTATGTCAAGTCGACTAGATTAGATCTCAAAACTAACATCGTCACCCTCATGTTGCCATTCTTTTAATCACGACAATCATCTCAAATTCAAGCTTAGTGTATATTACTAAACACGTATATGAATACAATTTCTCACATACTATACTAACTTATGAATACTAGATAAAATTAAGAGCCACTCACCCACTAGGATCTCTTGACAAGTAGAAAATCTTTATCTCTCAGTCTACCTATTTACAGATTACTGTCACATTCCATTTCACAACTTAAGTACTATTTACCCATTCACTATACATCCTTGCCTAACTAGTTCCATAAACCTCTGAATATCATGGGGCTCTCCCTTACTAATCATAAGTCTAGCTTAGATCTATCACCTTATGACTACTCTTCTCTTTTATTCAACACCTATACTTGGTCTTCACCAACACGATGGCACATCGACATAAACTCTCTTCTGGTTAAAGTATACTCTAACTCATCTAGACTAGTAACTATCACACTACCTCCTATCATAAACTCTATAAAAAATTATTATTCCTTAGTCTACTCATGAAGGAAAACTCACCATTAATAACTTAATGGGTGCATGACTGCAACGACAAAATTTTCCTCGTCACTACCTCCCTTTCATAGATTACTATACCCATGAATGCTTTCCTCTAACTATGGAAACTTCAACTACTACTGTTTCTTATAACATCGTAACTCATACTACCTCTCGGGTGAACACGCCACTCCATCTCTAAACACACTTCCTCATAAGGGTCTCAACTAAAACTTGGTTTAGAGAAAATAGTCTAGGAATACATCTCGCTTTTAGCTCGATCACATGATTCATATGAATAAGAGTGCATTCTTTCGAAACTCAACACTTAAGCTCACTCCCGGGCTTCTCTCAAGCCCCTCTGCAGTCTTATGACTTTCTGAAGATTTTTGCTGAGAGTAACTCATCCATATGGAACTGGCTCTGCTTTTAAACTACCTTGAGTATGAGGGGTAGTCGAATGGATCTGAGGAACGCACGAGTTTGAATGAGTTCCTTATGACATAGTTCTATTACATGATTTTGATTATGAAAGAAGGGAAATGTTTCCTAAATTTCTATAGACCCTCATTTACAGAAGTGGGGCCCTCACAATCATAAACAAGATCCTACTGACACGGCTTCATATACACCCTAGGACACTTGAATATTGTTCTCTTATACCAAGTTTATCACGACCCGAGCCTACACCCAAGACGTGGCCAACACTCGAGAACCATTGCTTGTCCCCAAGAGAACCCTCATCCTAGCTGACTACAAGCGGAAGACTAACTCAAGCATAAGTAAGCATTAAATTGAAAGAAACATTTAAAAACAACTAAATAATATCAAAACGTTGTTGATTATACTGAGTATGAATCATAAGTTTAAATAAAACATCTGAAAACTAAATGATTCTCTAAAACTGTCTATCTATGAAGCCTCTACTATACAAAGATAAGTGTCGGGACAAGACACACGACTCCTCAAAGGAACTACTACTAACAACTCATAAAAATGGAGTCCTCTGGGAGTAAGGAGACCTCACTTGAAAGCTGACGAGCGAATGAAATGATCTCAATAGACTCTTGTTGAGGATCCTAAGAACCTGTATCTGCATCATTAAAAGATACAGGTCGAATGACATCAGTACATTGAATGTACGAGTATGTAATATAGTTGAATAACAAATAACTGAATGAAAGGACTGCAATAGATATAGATATATACTCAACTGGATGTAAAGAAATAAAGATGTGAAATCATTAAAACTTTACAAAAATACTTACTCATCTCGGAACTCAACATATTAAATGATAAAATGAAAATACACTTTTAACTCTATTTGGGATATTTTTCTAACCGACAACCATCACTATGATCTACGTGATGATACAGCGTCTCGCCCACGCTGCCAGAACTTTCTTATACCTTGCCAGAGTATAGAACACCTAAACTAAGTGGATCCACTAAGCAATAAGGATTTATCTAAAAACTATGATGCTTTACCCATGTTGGAAGACATGGTTTATGAGAATTTTAAGTCGTATGAACTCATCCCCATATCGATGCTCAATACTACTCCCAATAATATACTCATGCTCAAATGTATAAAACATACTCTTTCTTTGTTTTAAGATAATTACTCAAAATAACATCTTAAAAGAGGTAACTTCTATAAAATATCTCTGAACTTAATAACTTATTTAGAAATCAAAATTTCTCTTTTCTCAATGTAAAAACCGATACCTTTGGGAATACTTAGTTCCCTTATACTCTTAATCAATTCATACTTGAAAACTCATTCTCAAAAAATATATCAAAATCATATTGTGATATGATCATTGATGACTCGGGAAGTCATACTGTATAAATATTGATGGTATATCTAGATACCATACTGCTTAAACATTGATGACATATTCGATTGTCATACTAATCATGTTTTAAAAACTCTTTCTGAAGACTCATCTTTACTTTCTCAAAAACTCAGTTTAAAACTCAAATGTTGGCTTTAAAAAGCTTTTCAAAATTTATAACTCAATTCATAGGGTTCATGCAGAATAATGGACATCAACGACTCAACTCAGGGGTCTTTATAGCAATATGGAAGCTCAGTGCTCAGAACTCCAGAACGCAAGAACTCAAGGACACTACTCATATCAAGAATACTCAATTCATAGGGTTCATGTTGAAATATAGACATGAACTAATAAACTCAAGAATCTTAATGCATAACATATAGCAATTCAATAATTAGAAATAGAATTTCAAAAAGAAATAGGATTTCGAGAACTCAAAATCAACTCAACTCAAGAATACTCAAATCTGGGGGAAGAATCCAAGATTCTCTTTTACTGATTTGAAAGTAGATGTAGGACGTGAGGATGAACTAGTCCAACACTATGATAGACTTACATACCTGAAAGAACAAGGTTCTTGAAGAATCATGAAGAAGAACTTGATTAGAAACTTGAAACCCTAGCTTGAAGGAGAACAAACAAGGAAACCTTTCTGGAAAAATCTATGGCCAAAAATTATGATTTTCATTAGTGATTCATAATTTTATGGAGGAATTTAGTTGGAAATAATGAAATTCTTGGAGAAAGACTTACCTTGACGAATAATCTTGAAAAAGATTGAAAGAATTATGAATGGAGTCTTCTACTTTGAATTTTCTTTAGGGTTTTGCCATTGGGTTTGAGAGAGAAGAGAATGATTTATTAAGCGATGAAAATATGATTGTTTTGGGTCTTTAATTAGTCAAGAAATCCATTTAGGGTTTCCTTAGAGGTAATAAGATAAAAACGACCCTTTTTAATGTTTTCCCGTCGGCTAATTCGTCACTGCATTGTATCAGGTTACTAAAATGGTCATAACTTTTTACTCAAAACTTGGATTGTTGCAAATTTAGTGGCGTTGGAAAGAAGATTCAAATACTTCTAATTTGATATGTTATGGGCACTCTTATCTTTATAATCAAAGAGATATGGTCGTTTGAAGTTGACCCAAATAGAATCTTACATCAAAACTTAATCGGTAAGGAAACTTTCAACTCTACTTTGTGCTAGGAGTTTCTAGTGACCTTAATTGATATAAAAAATCATTCCCACACTAAAGAATTTACTTTTACACATATGGTCAGTTTAAGAATCACCCGATATGACTCTTTAAGTAAATGAAGAATAGTTCGAGTCATAACTTAGACATTTTTAGGGTGTTACACCTGCGTTGTACATGATTACCTGTCACGACCTGAGTCTACACCCTGGACGTGGCCGGCACTCGAGAACCATTGTTGTATCCCAAAGCCAACCCTCATTCTTGCTGACTACAAGCGGAAAACTAACTCAAACATACAAATCTTAAAACTGGATAAAATTCATAGAATTCAGATACCAAGCTTTAACTCAAATGATTAACTCTGAATATAATAGAATATTAAACTAGCCAAAAATAAGCAACTCAAGTCTTTAAAACATTTAACAAAATAAATTAATAGACTTCTCAAACTCTATTGTCTATCTATGAAGCCTCTAAATGACAAAGATGGAAGTCGGGACAAGACCCACGATATCCTGATAAAACTGAAAAGTAAATGAAATCCCCTGGAGGCTCACCATAGCTAACTCGGACTACAAGTGGTATCAACGAAGCGCCTCTTGATGACCCTAGCTACCTGTATCTGCATCATGAAACGATGCATCCAAATGGCGTCAGTACATGGTATGTACGAGCATGTAAGGGGAATTCTAAAGCATAAACATAAGCTTGAACTGGTGGAAAAAAAACATACTTACCTCTTCTCAACTCACTCAACTCAACTCAACTCAACTCAACTCAACTCAACTCAACTCAAAGAAACATAGTTCAACTCAACTCAGAGAAAAATAGGGCTCAACTCAATAATAAGAGACACAACTCTGTGAAACATAGTTCAACTCAACTTAGAGAAACATAGTTCAACTCGACTCAGAGAAATAGGGCTCAACTCAATAATAAGAAACTCAACTCTGTCAAACATAGTTCAACTCAACTCAGAGAAAAAGGCCTCATATCAACAATAAGAAACTCAACTCTGTGAAACATAGTTCAACTCAACTTAGAGAAAAAGGGCTCAACTCAACAATAATGTACTTAACTCTGGATACTCAAGGATAAAGCAACAATAAAAGATGCAATATATAGAAAGTTGTAAAATAGTAGATAGCAACTCAATGTATTGAAAAATACAATATTTCTCAGTTTGTATAAAAAAATACAAAATAACTCTGTGGGAGATTCTCTAACGGACAACCATCACTATGAGCTATGTGATGATACATCGTCTAGCCCACACTGCCAGAACTGTCCAATACTTTCTAGGGTATAGAACCTACTCACTAAATGGATCCACAAGTCTATGCTATAAATCAATAAGGAATCATCTAAAAAGTATGACCCTTTCTACCCACATTGGCTACATGGTTTATAGGGGCTGTGAATAATTAGAACTCTCCCCCATATAGGTGCTCAATACTACTCCCAAAAATATGCTTAGCTCATATGTTTTAAAAAAAACATTTTACTCTTCCTCAACTTTGAGATTATTACTCAAAAGATTTCTCTAAAAGAGATAGTACTCAAAACTTCTCGTGAACTCTTTTAGAAATCGGTGTTTCCTTTCTTCTTGAATGTAAAAACATTTTCTCTTGGGAATACTTAGTTCGCATATATCATTTTTAAAGAAAATGAAATCAACTCTACTCTTCCTCAAACTCAAATGCTCAAGTCTTAAAAGAAATTTTAAATAGTTGTAAAAGACTTCTCAAAATAGTGTTCATGCCGAATTATGGACGTGAACGACACAATTCAAGGTTTTCAATAACCATGCCTAGAACTTAATACTTGGAACTCAACAACTCCAGAGCTCAAGGAATCAATGATACTACTCATCTCAAGAATGCTCAACTCAGAGGGTTCATGCGGAATTATGGGCATAAACAACTCAACTCAAGAACCTTCATGGGTAACATATAGTAGTCCCATGATTAGGAACATAACCTCAAAAGGATTAGGAATTCAATACTCAAGACTTATAACTTGAAGATATTATTTCTCTCAAAGATACTCAATTTATGGCGTTCATGCAGAATTTATGGGCATGAACGACTCGACTGAAGGATGTCAATGATAATGTTGACTCATAAATACATTCTCCTCATTCTCATACTCACTTACTCGAGTCTTGAAACTTGTTATTAGTAATTTTATAAGACTCCTCAAAAAGACTCAAAGGGACTTTCTCAAAATAATCAAAAGAACTCTCAAGACTTGACTCTTAACTCTACCTGAATTTGAATTATGAATTCAAGGTTATGATTCTTGTCATGTATGATTACTCGATGTTTAGAAGTAGTTTAGAGTAGTTAGAATCAAAGGGGACTGAAGGTACCCTTTTAAGGAACTCAGACGGACTAAATGACGGAGAACGGGTCGGGGCAGGTGACCCTAGCATACTGAGTGGCGCAGGGTGCCCGTCCCTGAACTACAGAGCATCTCTGCTGGCGCAATTTGTGGGGGGGCGCACTAGCCCTTGCCCAGAAAACCCTGATGAATTTCTTTCTCATTTTCTTACCCTAAATCACCTAGAATTGAATGGTTTTTCCCCAATCTCTTAGATTCGAAATCCAACATAAGTACATGATAATCTACTAAAAATAACCCTCAAATCACTAACTTTTATCTCAAGAATTCATCAAAATCCCAACAATCAAGATTACGAATGGATGATTAGTCCGAGATTTAGATTCATTTGGAGCTTTGCTTATATAGATTTAGTGTCCTCAAATGCTTAATTTGTGACAAAAACTGATGTTAAAGCCTTGACTTTTATGTATATGAATTGAGGAGCAAGCAAGGACACTAACAGACCAAAAGGAACAAAACAAACTGAAGAAGTGAAGAGAGGCGAGCCTGATGATCGCCAAGAGAACTTGGCAAACCGCCGAGTGGATATTTCGACCGCCTAAAGTTCCAGTGTGCCAGCCCCGAGGGAAGAAACCAAATCAGCGACAGAAAACATTTTGATTAACGTGTCAACTACGCCTCATCCGATACTAGGTGAAAATGATCGTTAAGCAGTATAAAACCCAACGAAGAGTTGGGGTCGAACCCACAGGGAGAGGTACGTGCTCAAATTCAATTAAGAAGTACGAATGTGATCTAACTAGATATAGGAATAGAAATTATCGGAAAAAAAAACATGAAACAAATCAAAGGGGTGACATTAAATGTCAGATGGGGGGTTTTGGTTTACAATTATCAACAACAATGCAGTCACAAACAATTTGAAATAAAAATAAGGAGAGGAATTCTCGGGATGTGGTCGATTATAGGAAAATTTTGATATATGGGTAATTGAAATTTCTAGTAAATAGCTAAATATCAATGGGTAGGCTAGACTATAATTGAAACAACTTTCTCACGAACAACTATTCCGCTTCAAGTGATTTCTCCCGAACATCAACAAGCATAGCAATTAAGTACAACCCATAACCTTAATACATCTCTCTCGAGCAAGATGGGTAGGATTGGGTTTAGGATTCACTCTCTCAAGCTGAACCCAAATCAACCCAATACCTAGCCATCTTGCTTGAGAGAGACGATGTATTAAGGTTATGGGCTGTTCTTAATTGTTATGCTTGTTGATGTTTGAGAGAAATCACTTGAAGCAGAATAGTTGTTCGAGAGAAAGCTGTTTCAATTATAGTCTAGCCTACCCATTGATATTTAGCTATTTACTAGTAATTTCAATTACCCATATATTGAAATTTGCCTATAATCGATCACATCCCGAGAATTTTTTCATCATTGTTATTTCAAATTGTTTGTGACTGCATTGTAGTTGATAATTGCAAACTAAAACCCGCCATCTGACATTTAATGTCACCCCTTTGATTTGTTTCATGTTTTTTTTTTGATAATTTCTATTCCTATATTTTGTTAGATCACATTCGTACTTCTTAATTGAATTTGAACACGTACTTCTCCCTGTGGGTTCGACCCCAACTCTTCATTGGGTTTTATACTGCTTAACGATCGTTTGCACCTAATATCGGATGAGGTGTACTTGATATGTTAATCAATGGAATTTCAAGAAAACTCATAAAGAACTCAAATCCTTCAACTTTGAGAACGAAATTGCATTAAAATAGCATGATTGGCGTGTGGGTGAACTAACCCAACCCTATGAGAACTCACATACGTCTTAGGGATCAAAACCTTGGCGAAAATCTTTAACAAAACTCAAGAATCTTGACGAATGCCTTGAACCTTCCCTCTTCTCTCCTCTTTTCTCTTCTTGAACTCTCTTCTAAAACCCTAAGCGCAAATAGGATTTGTAAAACTGACCCAAATGAGATTTGTCCCCAAAATATTATAAAAATTCATTTTAATCTGATTGGGTAAGGAAAAGACCAAAATACCCCTCACTAATTCGGGTATTTTTCCTTAACTGGACATGCTAACTTCAAAGGGGCATATCTCCCTCATCCGAACTCGAAACTTAGCAAACTTTGTGGCGTTGGAAAGAGTCTTCCAAGACCTTTCATTTGATATCATATGAGCCACCTAACTCATCATGTACTGAAAGTTATGGTCGTTTGAAGTTGACCCAAAACTTAAAAGAACCTAGGATTGACTTGAATGAATTCTCTTTAGTTCTTTTTAGAACTCAATGTGCTATATCTAGTGACCTGACCTTAACACTTAAGAAATTTTAAATTCCTTGGTAAAATCCTACTCACAATGAAGAATGGCTCGAGTCTTAGCTCAAATTTTTTTGGGGTGTTACAATATTTCCCCCTTGGGATCATCTATCCTCGAATGGCGGCTGGACTGGGTATGGAACGGGGTTACTCTTACCATCTCCTCTGACTCATGAAGTCACCTACTAACACAGGCTGGACTGATTCATACCAAGAGTTGGGACCTTCTATAGCACCTAAATCAAGAACGATGCTGTTGTGAACATAGCCACTCTCTCTCTGAAGTTAACCTATCCGAAACAAAGGAAATCTAGGCATGAAGTAAGACTAGGAATATTATTCCTCATTGGCTGCAACTTATAGCTTCCACAAGGGTATATGACTTCTCTTACCAAGGTCTGAGTCTAATGGTACGCTCTTGCTATATTCAAGCTTAAGCCAAAATCCTAAGGTTCGGGTTCTATACCTTGATAGGGAATCTCATCATAAGAATATTTTGTTTACCACCACATTTAAGCTTAGTAATCTAACAACTTCATGGACTCCTACCATACCAACTAGAATTTCCCGCATTACTACTCGGAACCAATTAAGGGTTCTCACTTAACTGTTTCTCACAGTAAAACCTTATCCTCCTCTTCCTGAACATTTATAACTCTAGATGGAATTATCACACCATCATTATCTCGATAAAAACATTATCCTTATCCTTCTAACACCACTCCACTACTAAAGGACCTTTGAAAAGATATCTCCCATACTCTTTTGAACTCATTACTATCTTATTCTCAACACTTGACTTGATTTCTCATCTTATCATCTCCCACTTAGGTCTAAAGCTGACACTTGACAGCTATGGATCTATTCCATCATCCCTGAACTGGTCTACATTCCTTTTACTCTGATACTCGGGAAAAGTTTACCTCATGACTACCAAACTCTCCATAAGCAGGTACTAAGACCTCTTTCTAAGATGTTTCTCTTAACCTCAATTGGGACCTCGTCTAGTTACATACCATCTCGGGTGTATCTCTTACTACTCTACCTTCTTTCCTCTCCTCTATGGGTCATAACACCCCATTTTCATAGCAAGGTACCACTTTGATCCCCTCACCTATTTCAGGTCAAACCTACTAGATCAGATCTCAAAACTAACACTATCACCCTCATGTTGCCATCTTTTGATCATGACACTCCTCTCAAATTCAACTTAGTGTCTAGTACTAAACATGGATATCAATATGATTGTTCACACCTTATACTACTTGCGACTACCATAAAAGTCAAGAAACACTCACCCACTAAGATCTCATGACAAGTAGGAAGTCTTTAGCTCTCCGTCTACCTACCTACTAATTTCCTTCACCTTTTATTTCACAACTTATGTACTATTTACTCACTTACTGTGCATTACCTCTCAAAGAGTTCTATTAGCCTCTGAATACCATGGAGTTCTCCTTTCAAAAATCATAAGCCTAGCTTGGGTCTATCACCTCATGAATACTCAGCTCTCTTATCCAACACATATATTTAGTTTTCTCTAACACGATGCCATATCGACATTAACTCTAGTTTTGGTTAAAAATATACTCTATCTCATCATGACTAGTAACTATTCCTATTCCTTCTATCAAGAACTCTCTACAACATTATTATTCCTTATTTTACTCATAAGGGAAACTCATCACTTATAACTGACTGGGTGCATGATTGCAATAACATAATCTGCCCCATCACTATCTCATTTCCTTAGATTACTGAACCTTTGCATACTTTTCTCTTTGACTTAAGGGTGCTCTTTACTTCTACTGCTCATAATCTCGTAATTCATACTATCTTTTAAGGTGAAAATACTACCAAAGATCTAAACATACTTTCTCATAAGGATCTCAGCTGAAACAAGGCTTAGAGAAGAGAGTACAACTCACTTTTAGCTCAAACACATGATTCATATGAATATATTAGTGTATTTTCCTGACTCAACACTTAACTCACTCACAAGATTCTCTCAAGCCCCTCTGCAGTCTCATGACTTCCTCATGATTTTTGCTAAGAGCAACTCATCGATAAAGGATTGAATTTGCTTTTCAACCACCTCTAGTATTGAGGGTAGTCGAATGGATATGTGAACGCATGAATTAGAATAAATCTCTATGACATAGTTCTATCACACGATTAAAAGTATGAAGGAAGGGAAACTTTTCTTAAATGTCTGTAGTCCCTTATTTATAGAAGTGGGGCCCTCATAACCATAAATACTACTTGACATGGCTTCATAGACATCCTAGGACTCTTGAACTCTGTGCTGTGATACAAAGTTTGTCACGATCCGAGTCTACATTCTGGATGTGGCCGGCATTTGAGAACCATTGCTGGTTCCCCAAGAGAACCCTCATCGTGGATGACTACAAGCGGAAAACTAATTGAAGCATACAAAGCTTAAAACTGGATAAAAGTCATAGAATTCAGATACAAAGCTTTAACTCAAATTATTAACTCTGAATATAATAGAATATTCAACTAGCCAAAAATAGGCAACTCAAGTCTTTAAAACATTTAACAAAATATATGAACAGACTTCTCAAACTATATTGTCTATCTATCAAGCTTTTAAATGAAAAATATGGAAGTCGGGACAACACCCACAACATACTGACAAAACTGAAAAGTAAATGAAATCCTCCGAAAGCAAGGAGGCTCACCGTAGCTAACTCGAACTGCAAGTGGTATCATCGAAGCGCCTGTTGATGACCCTATCTACCTGTATCTGCATCATGAAACGATAAAGGCCAAATGGTGTTAGTACATTAAATGTACGAGCATGTAAGGGGAATTCTAAAGCATAAACATAAGCTTGAACAGGTGGAAAATAAACATACTTACCTCTTCTCAACTCACTCAACTCAACTCAACTCAATTCAACATAATTCAACTCAACTCAGAGAAAAATAGGGCTCAACTCAATAATAAGAGACTCAACTCTGTGAAACATAGTTCAACTCAACTTAGAGAAACAGGGCTCAACTCAACAATAAGAAACTCAACTTTGTGAAACATAGTTCAATTCAACTTAGAGAAACAGGGCTCAACTCAAAGATAAGGTACTCAGCTCTGGATACTCAAGGATAAAGCCAAAATAAAAGATGCAATATATAGAAAGCTATAAAACAATAGATAGCAACTCAATGTATTGAAAAATACAATAATACTCAGTTTGTATATAAAAATACAAAATAACTCTGTGGGAGATTCTCTAACCGACAACCATCACTATGAGCTATGTGATAAAACAACATCTATCCCACCCTGCCAGAACTATCCTATACTTTGCCAGTGTATAGAACCTACTTACTAAGTGGATCCACTAGTCTATGCTAAAAAACAATAAGGAATCATCTAAAAAGTATGACCCTTTCTACCTACATTGGCTACATGGTTTATAGGGGCTGTGAATAGTTAGAACTCTATCCCATATTGGTGCTCAATACTACTCCCAAAAATATACTTAGCTCATATATTTTAAAAAGACATTTTCCTCTTCCTCAACTTTGAGATAATTACTCAAAAGATTTCTCTAAAAAGAGATAGTACTCAAAACTGCTCATGAACTCTTTTGAAAATCGGTATTTCCTTTCTTCTTAAATGTAAAGATATTTACTCTTAGGAATACTTAGTTGCCATATATCATTTTAAAGAAAATGAAACTCTACTCTTCCTCAAACTCAAATGCTCAAGTCTTAAAATAAATTTTATATAGTTGTAAAAGACTTCTCAAAATAGGGTTCATGCCGAATTATGGACGTGAATGACTCAATTCAAGGTTTTCGATAACCATGCCTAGAACTAAATACTTGGAACTCAACAACTCCAGAACTCAAGGAATTAATGATACTACTCATCTCAAGAATGCTCGACTCAGAGGGTTCATGCGGAATTATGGGCATGAATAACTCAACTCAAGGACCTTCATGGGTAACATGTAGTAGTCCCATGATTAGGAACATACCTCAAAAGGATTAAGAACTCAATACTTAGAACTTGAAGATACTACTCCTCTCAAAGATACTCAATTTATGGAGTTCATGTGAAATTTATGGGCATGAACGACTCGACTCAAGGATCTCAATGATAATATAGACTCATGAATACATTCTCCTCATTCTCATACTCACTTACTCAATTCTTGAAACATGTTATTAGTAATTGTAGACGACCCCTCAAAAAGACTCAAAGGGACTTTCTTAAAAGACTTGAAAGAACTCTCAAGACTTGACTCTTAACTCTACCTTGAAATTGAATTATGAATTTAAGGTTATGATACATGTTATGAATGATTTCTCGATGTTTAGAATTAGTTTAGAGTAGTTAGAATCAAAGGGGAGTGAAGGTACCCTTTGAAGGAACTCAGACGGACTAAACGTCGGAGAACGGGTGGAGCAGGCGACCCTGGCGCACTGAGTGGTCGTTTGAAGTTGACCAAAAACTTAAATGAACCTATGATTGACTTGATTGAATTCTATTTAGTTCTTTTTGGAATTCAAGGTGCTATATCCAGTAAACTGACCTTAAAACTTAAGAAATTTTAAATTCCTTGGTAAAATCCTACTCACAACGAAGAATGGCTCGAGTCTTAGCTCAAAAAATTCTGGGGTGTTACATTACCGATTTAGAGAATTTGTTGAAGCTCAATATCATCATCTTCACTGTTTTAACCGTTATCATTTTTTCTAATAGCAATGAAATTAGAATTTAGTGAGGTAGGATTAACTTCAAATTCTCTAGAGTTCCAGATTTGCAAATCTGTTCATTCCATTTCAACTTGATCAAAATTAACTATTTGTAAATTTGTTGATTCCATTTCACCATCATTGGCCTTGAATGATTTCTTAATTTTATGACTTTTGTACAGTCTGCAGAAATTTTTAGACAATCTTGATGAAGAACAACTTTGTTTCCATCTTTTACTTGGGCTGCAAGAATTTATATTTTGATAGGGCACTTCATTTGGTTGTCAATTGAAGCCTATATTTCTTTCCCAGTTAATGCGTATACGTTGTATATATATATACCAGTTTTTTGACATTGATGACGAACAACTTTTGTTTTCCATCGTTGACTTGGGCTACAAGTATTTATATTTGGTAGGTGTTATTTTAGTTTTGATGATTTGACAAAAAAAGGGATACATGCGAGAAAGAGACAGCTGGAAAAAGTACACTGCAGTCTCTGTCACCTGTAGGTCTGTAGGAGTTGGTGCGCGGTTTTTGAACAGTATGGCAGAGTCATTGGCCAATAGCATGGCCTCCAAGGTTGTGTCTATCATTTATAAGGTTCTTCTCAATAGACACAACCTCAGATTTTGCATTCCTTAAATATTCAAGAGCACAAGTAAAAACCATCCTTTCGAGAAGTATCTTTTTCAAGAGCAACATGGACCTGATAAAACTGTTTGCGTCTTAGTTGTCTCAGGGTTTATACTTAAGTGCTTATCATTGTAGATCTATTCCTGTGTTATAAAGGAATTAGATTATTGTTTGTTTCAGTCAAAAAGTCTAAATCAGTTAGAGTTAATTGGTTTAGTGGGAAACAGAGTTGTTGTTTAGTTGAAGTTTAAATCATCTAGAGTTAGGTGGTTTAGTGGGAAACATGATTGTTGGTTAATGGAAGTCTAAATCATCTAGAGTTAGGTGGTTTAGTGGGCAATAGAGTTAATGGTTAGTTCTTTCTTTGTAGTAGAGTTTCTACATTAAGGGGGAAGGGATTTAGAATTAAATTCCTAGGTTACAAGAGTCTGTAATCTGAATCATCTCTCCTTTTAGAGTTAAATGGAGTTGGGTTGAAATCCTGTGAGTACAGGTCGTGGTTTTCACCGCCCTTGAGCAAGGGGTTTTTCACGTAAACTGCTTGTGTTGTTTAGTTTACTGAATGTGCTGTTTATCACTGTTCTTACTGTGTCAAGGAACATGGTCCATTGACTGATAGTGGACGCATACATCTTAACAATAGGGCACTTCATTTCGTCATCAATGGAAGCCTATATTTCTTTCCCAGTTTATGCATATAAGTTGTGTGTGTGTGTGTGTGTGTATACTAGTTTATTGACACGTGCGTTGTACGTGATTACCGATTCAGAGAATTTGTTGCAGCTCGATATAATCATCTTCGCTCTTGTAACCGTTGTCATTTTTTCTAATAGCGATGGCATCAAAATTCAGTGAGGAATGATTAACTTCAAATTCATTGGAATTCTAGATTTGTGAATCCGTTGATTCAATTTCAACTTTATCGGAATTAACAATTTGTAAATTTGTTGATTCCATTTCGACATGGTTGCCCGCAAAAGATTTATAAATTTTATGCCTCTTGTGGAGTCTGCAGAAATTCTTAGACCTTCTTTATGATGACCAACTTTTGTTTTCCAGCTTTGACTTGAGATGTAGGCATTTAGATTTGATAGAGTGCTTCATTTGGTCGTCAATGGAAGCCTATATTTCTTTCGCAATTTAAGTATATAAGTTATATATATATATGTACTAGTTTTTTGACCTTCATTATGAACAACTTTTGTTTTCCATCTTTGACTTGGGGTGCAAGAATTTAGATTTGATAGGGCGCTTCATTTGGTCCTCAATGGAAGCCTATATTTCTTTCCAAATTTTTGCATACAAGTTTTATGTATATATATACATACTAGTTTTTCGACACGTGTGTTGCATGTGATTACCTATTCAGAGAATTTGTTGCAGCTCGATATCATCATCTTCGTTCTTGTAACTATTGTCATTTTTGCTAATAGCAATGACATCTGAATTCTGTGAGGTAGTATTAACTTTAACTTCGCTGTAATTCAAGATTTGCAAATCCGTTGATTACATTTCAATTTGATCGGAATTGATGATTTGTAAATTTGTTGTTTACATTTCGTCATCGTTGGATGCGAAAGGATTTTTTATTTTATGCCTTTTGTGGAGTCTGCGGATATTCTTAGACCATCTTAATGATGAACAACTTTTGTTTTCCATCTTTGACTTGGGATGCAAGAATTTAGATTTGATAGGGCGCTTCATTTGGTCGTCAATGGAAGCCTATATTTCTTTCGCAGTTTATACATATAAGTATATATATATATATATAGATGTACTAGTTTTTCGACCTTCATGATGAACAACTTTTGTTTTCCATCTTTGACTTCGGGTGCAAGAATTTAGATTCGATAGGGTGCTTCATTTGGTCCTCAATGGAAGCCTATATTTCTTTTCCAATTTTTGCATACAAGTTTTATGTATATATATATACATACTAGTTTTTCGACATGTGCATTGCACATGATTACTGATTCAAACAATTTCTTGCAACTCGATATCATCATCTTCGCTCTTGTAACTATTTTCATTTTTTCTAACAGCGATGGCATCTGAATTCAGTAAGGTAGGATTAACTTCAAATTAGCTGGAGTTCAAGATTTGCAAATCCGTTGATTACATTTCAACTTTATCAGAATTAAAGATCTGTAAATTTGTTTATTCCATTTTGACAACGTTGGCCGCGAAAGATTTCTTAATTTTATGCCTTCTGTGGAGTCTGCGGAAATTCTTAGACCATCTTGATGATGAACAACTTTTGTTTTCCATCTCTGACTTGGGCTGCAAGAATTTAGATTTGATAGGGCACTTCATTTGGTCGTCAATGGAAGCCTATATTTCTTTCCCAGTTTATGCATATACGCTATATATATATTTATACTAGTTTTTCGACATCGATGACGAATGACTGTTGTTTTCCATCTTTGACTTGGGCTGCAAGAATTTAGATTTTATAGGGCGCTTCAATTGGTCGTCAATGAAAATTATATTTCTCTCTCAGTTTATGCATATAGGTTGTATGTATATATATATATATATATATGCTAGTTTTTCGACACGTGCGTTGCATGTGATTACCGTTTCAGAAAATATATGTTATAGTAGTATCGCTTATTTAAGCGGAGACTTGAATAAATAACTTTGCAAAATATAATATTGCAGATTCTTTTATGAATGCTTAATGTGGATCTTCAAATATATCTCTTATTCACGTGAAACTATGATGCTCGTCAATGAAAAAATTTATTAGTTAAATGCAATTATTTTTATATTCATTTAAATTTGAAGAGGTTCAATAATTTAATTAGTCATATCTCACTAATATTACTGTATATACGATATTTGTTGTGTCTTTTTCTTGTCATCTAACCACACGTGCTTTGCACCTCTATTCCACGTTAAATTATTTAGATGTCATATGAACATGTGAAGAGAAAAATTACATTTTATTTTTTAGAACTATTTTTTAATATTAATTTTTATTTTATAAGTTGTAACATAATAGATGGCGTTCTTGTTGTTGGCTCTCATATTTGACATCACGATTGACTGTGTACATAAATCAAAGATAGTTATATGACTTTCCGTAGTTTACTGAGAAAAGTTTCCTTTTTTTTACTGAAAAAAACTTAAAATTAAAATTAAAGAATATATTCTATCTGTGAAATCATATATACAATCACCTGTTACCTTACACCCAACAAAGATATAGTTCATATCTTTGTAAACGATTTTCAATTTATTCAACCAAACATGATTCGTCCAATGAAAAATTACAACAACATGTTATTAGATATATAGGGGTGGTAATATGAAAAATTATTGGTCAAAAATTAATATAAGGAAAGATGAAAGACAGAAATAATTAATGTAATAACTATAGGAATTCATAATATTATAACTAAAGAATGTAAAGGAGTGTGAATAACGTTTGCAATATTTAGTAATAACTAAGTTAATTTATAATGTTATGACTAAAGAATTAAAGTGCAATAGTTGAATCTCTAAAAAAATTATACTTGCATAAATAAGTAGGACTTTTAATATATGTTACTATTTCTATTATAGTTTTTAGATTTAAATTTTGTGTAGAGACAAAATGAAAATGTTTATTCCATATTACTGAATATAAAATTTATTTTGTAAATGATAAATTTTAAATGGTTCATATATATTCACATATTGTCACAGTTGTTGTGAGATTTTTTTTAAAAGAACTCAGAATATTTTAAAATAATATATTTATATGTTAGAAGATCTTGTTCACTTTCCTCTGTGCTTCGTTCCGGACGTATTCCTTTGAGTCATGACTACATTATATTCTTTGTATTAGATGCTAAAGTCTCTCTTAATCCTTGAGAGATCCTACATGTCCTAATCACATGTCTTGATTTACATTCCAAACTACAATAAGTTTAAGAGGAAAGTTCAAGAGGTCTTTTGAGTCATTGTGAGGATTCTTTCTCATTTAATTATAGTTTTGAACTGAGTTTTGAGAAAATGAATATGAGAATGAGAAGAGTTGTATCCATGATTGAAAAAGAGTTTAAGGGAACAAAGTATTTCCAAATTTAATGCTTTTACATTTAAAAAGAGAGAAACATTGATTTCTAAATGAGTTTATAAGTTCAGAGATGTTTCAGAGTATTACCTCTTTTAAGAGGATCTTTTGAGTAATTACCTCAAAGTGAGAAAGCGTTATGTTTTATACATTTGAGCTTGAGTTTATATATTATTGGGAGTAGTATTGAGCACCGATATGAGGATGAGTTCAAACAACTCACATTCCTCATAAACCATGTAGCCAACATGGGTTAATGATCACACTTTTTAGACGACTCCTTATTGCTTTTAAGCATAGCTTAGTGGATCCAGTTAATTGAGGTTTTCTATACCCTGACAAGGTATAGAACAATTCTGGCAGTGTGGGTGAGATGCTGTATCATCATGTAGCTCATAGTGATGGTTGTCAGTTAGATAATCACCCAAATAAGAGTAAAGAGTATCTTATTGTATTTTTATACATCATTGAGTTTTTATCTCCTCTTTTATAATATTTTAAATATTGCATCTATCATTGTTTCTTTTGTATTGATGTTGAGTTGACATGAGTATATCTTCAAAACTTATCATTTCAGTTGTCTATGCTTTCAGCTTCCCCCTTACATGCTCGTACATTCAATGTACTGACGTCATTTGACCTGCATCTTATTTATGATGCAGATACAGGTGCTCAGGATCATCAACATGCGCTTCGTTGATACCACCTGCATTCTAGCTAGCTTTGGTGAGCCTCCATGGTTTTTGGAGGGCTTCACACTTATTTCCTACTTTTGTTAGGTTGTCGTGGGTTCTGTCCTGACATCTATCTTAGTACTAGAGGATTCATAGATGGTTAGGAGTTGATGAGTCTCTCAATGTTTTCGTTGTTGATGTTTTAAGGTCTTGAGAGGAATACTTTTGTTTATTTAAGTATTTCCAGATATTCATTTAGTTAAGTTGTTATTGAGACATTTTGGGTTTATTTATTCACTTGGAGTCCTTTTTTTCTTGAGTAAGTCTTCCGCTAAGCAGTCAGCCAGACCAAGGGTTCGCTTGCAGACCAACGATGGTTTTCGAGTGCCGGCCACGTCCAATGTGTAGGCTCGGGGCATGACAAATTTAAACTCTTAAAGTTTAAATTTAAAAGTTTAAAGTTTAAATTTCAAACTTTAAAAGTTTAAATTTCAAATTTTAAAAGTTTAAATTTCAAACTTTTAAAGTTTAAAAGTTTAAATTTTACATAAAAGTTCTTTCAATCTTCAAGTTTTTTAAATTTCAAATTATAAATTAAATTTGAAAATTGAAACATTTGAAAATTGAAATATAAAAAAAAAGACTTGTATGAAATTGAACACAATAATAAAAAAAAATTAAGGCGAATAGCCTATAATATTATCAATAAACATTGAATAGTACAAATTGTGTTAGAAATATTAGTAGAGGACCTAATTTACGCAGCCACCGTCTAGGAAGGGTTCTGTTTGAATTGGACCTTGAATTATCATACTAATATTTGAAGACCTTATAACAGTCTTGTTTTAAATCGTTTAACATTTCTGTAGTAAGATGATCTGGAATTGGTTGATCAGCTTGTTCCTCAAATGCATTAATGTCGTCATCATTAAAATATTGCAACATTTCATCTACATCACTTCAAATTGGGTAAGTAAAGGTGGACGCCCATAATTCCTTCTCTTGGCATTAATCAATCTCTAAATAGTACAGTTTTCTCCAAGGGGTCTGCTGCTAATGAATGCCTATACTCTCCAATTTGAAATCTTGTTGTACTAAAAGCACCCTCCGAAGCTACTGAAGATGCTTGAATATCTATCACATCTCGAGCTACCGGTTGATGTTTTGGAATTCCCATGCCGCGATTTCTCCACCAATCTAAAAGGTCAGGTATACCTTGTGTAGCCTTAATAGTTTTTGTTCAGTGATTAATATATGCATCAAAATCATTCTTTTCATCAGTAGAAAGACCAAGATAACTTTCTAGCATATCATCAATATTATCTTCATCATATCATCATATCTACACCTAGAAGTTTCAGGTTCTTCATTACATACTACTTCATTTATTCTACGAGAATTATACAAGTCATACAATTTTCTAGCTTCAATTTTTATACTATCTTTAATTGTTAATGTAACACCCCGTATCTGAAAAAGGGCCAAAACCAGTTTTCAAAAAATTGCAGGTGCCACCCACGCCGGCCACCCAAGGCCCGTGGAAGGGACCACGGACCGTAGGTGTGGTCCGTGGTTGGACTGCCTAGCAAGTGGCCTGAGGGCTCAAGACCACGGCCTGACCTACAGACCATAGGCCAGACAACGGTCCGTGGTTCGAACAACCCAAAATCAAGTGTCTGACCACCATCGACGGTCCACCAGGACATACGGTAGGTTAGACCATAAATTAGCCCATTTTATTTCATTCTTCAAAATTCACAAAAAAAGAACTCTCAAATAATTCTCTCTCTAGAACTAGAAGAAGAAGAAGGATTCACCTAGGGTTTCAAATCAAGGTTTCAATTCCTTCATTGAAGGCTAGCTTTTAGATTCAAGGTATGATAGTTTTCATTCATAGAATTCCCAAATTCTCTATTTGTAAATTTAGAATTCCCCAATTAAGTTAGGGTATTCTTCAATTACCATGGATTCTTTTGATTATTGATTTAAATGATTGAATTGTAATCTCTTATGCATGAATTGATTATACATGATGATTTTATAATGATTTCCCCATGAACCCATGTAATTCTCCATGTTTTCGAGTTATGAATCATATGATGTGAAATTTTAAGTATAAAGGATCAGTTATTATGAAATTCAGCATGGATTGCAAGCTTTACATGTATTTATGATGAAATCCATATCTAACCTATGTTTTCTAAGCATTGATGATTGAAAGTTGGTTTTGAGCCTCAAGAGGTAAATTATGGACTTATGCATTTTCTTATGAAATCTATGAAAATGTTTTAAGGGTGCTTTGAGAGTAAAGTACCAATGATGATGTTGTTGTTGTGTTGTTGAAAGGACTTCTCATAAACATAACTAGCATGATGTGAAAGGTTTTCTCACATAGAAAGGATTCTTAGGTTGGAAGCCTTTCTCACCTAAATGAATCAAGAGTAAGAGATATCCTAATGAACTAGCTTAGATTGGTTGTCCAAGGACACCTTTTCATGAATAAAGAGGTCAAATAAGAAATTACTATTCCATGGGATTTATGCATAGCACCGAGTGGATATTGATTATGGGATGGAAGCTCTCCCATAGTAGAGGTCGGGTTTCTAGAAGCAATCTCATGAGATGAAAGCTCCCCCGTAGTAGAGGTCGGGTTTCTAGTAGCAATCTCCTTATCCCATAAACTAGTGCCCCCATAGATTGTATTAGCTAGTGGATCCACTTAACCTAGAAGTTCATGGTTCTACCTTGGCAAGTAGGAAAACCCTTTTCGGTGTGGGAGACACCGGGGGATCATGTTATAGCTCACATGGTCTCTATATTAGTTAAAGCTAATTCCCAACAAGTAATAATGAACTAAGGTTACTTCAAGATGTATCTCACATGAGTTCAAAGGTGTTAAAGATGAAGTTAGCTTGCATTGACCATGATTTTAGGACTTATGTTTTATGAGTCTTTTATATCATGTTTAGCTTGGTCAATTGCATGTCATGAAATGAAATGTCCATTTTAGCATGTTTTAAATGTTTTATGCATGGCTATCATATTTGGTACATTGTTTTGTACTAACGCATACTCTTGCCTACATTTTCCCCAAATGTAGGGTCCGACAGACAGGTTTTCGAGTCTCATGGCTAGTAGTTGAGTTCGTGATTTCCTGAGCTTTGGTGAGTCCTCATGCTTCGAGGACGAAGTTATTGCTTTAAGTTTCTTTCATGTATTTACCTTTTGGACATGATGTATGGGCTAGGCCCAATTTCATTCTATTGTATTATATGGCTATGATGAGACAAAGTGTTTAGACTTCCACTTTTCGTTTATAAAATGTTTTGGACTTGGACTATTATTTTACTCGTATTGTTCTATTTCTTATGTTATGAGAACTAAGTGGGTTGTATGGAGTCATTCGGGGTTCTAGACGCCATGTTACATCTAGGGGGTACCCCTGGGTCGCGACAAACTTGGTAATCAGAGCACAAGGTTTAGAATGGTCCTAGGTTGTCTCATAAGCCACGTCTAGTAGAGTCTTGTTCATGAGTGTGAAGTGCTCCATATTTCTGAATGAGAGGCTACAAGATTAGTAGGAAACTCCACTTATTTCATGACTCTTAAGTCGTACGATAGAGTTTAACTCTATAAAGTCTCTCTCCTAATCCTTATCCTATGTTCTTCAGGATATGGCTACCCGAAGAGCTTATGCTAGAAGGAATGTGAGGGAAAATGAGGAACAACAAACTCCTCAAGTTCCGGTCGATCCTTTGGCCGAGCAAGTGTCGAATGCAGAGTGTAGGGCTGCTTTTCAAGTGTTGGCTCAAGTGGTGACGGCCCAAGCAAATAGAGAGGTTGTGATTCTCGTGAACCCAAATATGGGTACGATGGCTTCAACAATGAGGAACTTCACAAGGATGAATCCTCCATAGTTTCATGGTTCTAAAGTTGAGGTAGATCCTCAAGAGTTTATTGATGAGGTCTATAAGGTTTTGATTATCATGGGAGTTACGCCAGTGGAAAAAGTGGAGTTGGCCAGTTATCAACTAAAGGGAGTGGCTCAAATATGGTATAATCAATGGAAAGAAGGGAGACTAGAAAATGCGGGTCCTCTTGATTCAGAGAAGTTCGAAGCTACTTTTCTTGATAGGTTCTTTCCCCTTGAGATGAGGGAAGCCAAGGTGCTTGAGTTCATTAACCTCCGGCAAAGGAGTATGAGTGTGAGGGAGTATGCTCTAAAGTTCACTCAATTGTTGAAATATGCTCCAACAATGGTTACGGATTCAAGGGCTAGAATGAGTAAGCTCGTTTTGGGTGTGTCAAAAATGGTAGTTAAAGAGTGCCGAATTGCCATGCTCATTTATGAGATGGACATCTCTCGTATCATGGTGCATGCACAATAAATTGAGGAGGAAAAACTTAAGGAAAAGTCTACAGAGGTAAATAGATCTAAGACTGGTGATGGAAATTTCTCTCATGCAAGGTCTGATGGACAAGGTCGTCCTAGATTCAGACAAAAGTTTTCCAGCCGAGATTCCTCTAATGCTCCTCCAAAGTTCAACCAAGATAGGGTGTCTAACCATAAGCTTCAAAGATGTAATGGTAGTGGATCTTCATTGTCTAGGTCTACTTGTACTAAGTGTGGAAGGAAGCACGATGGTAAGTGCCTAGCCGGCACGGATGGTTGTTTTGTTTGTGGTAAAAGTGGTCACAAAATGAGGGATTGCCCGATGCTTACGGCTAAAGGAAGAGAGGGTAAGAAAGCTCCTCCTACTGGTTCGGGTTCCAATGCTCCTAAGCAAAACCGTCTCTATGCACTTCAGACTAATGTTGAGCGAGAGAGTTCTCCCGATGTGGTTACCGGTACGTTGAAAGTTTTTCAACTAGATGTATATTCTTTACATGATCCCGGTGCTACTTTAAAGATGAAGTTAGCTTGCATTGACCATGATTTTAGGACTTATGTTTTATGACTCTTTTATATAATGTTTAGCTTGGTCAATTGCATGTCATGAAATGAAATGTCCCTTTTAGCATGTTTTAAATGTTTTATGCATGGCTATCATACTTGGTACATTTTTTTGTACTAACGCATACTCTTGCCTAAATTTTTCCCAAATGTAGGGTCCGACAGACAGGTTTCCGAGTCTCGTTTCTAGTATTTGAGTTTTTTATTTCCCGAGCTTTGGTGAGTCCTCATGCTTCGAGGACGGAGTTATTGTTTTCAGTTTCTTGCATGTATTTCTCTTTTGGACATGATGTATGGGCTAGACCCAATTTCATTCTATTGTATTAGATTGCTATGATGAGACAAAGTCTTTAGACTTCCGCTTTTCGTTTATAAAATATTTTGGACTTGGACTATTGTTTTACTCTTATTTTTCTATTTCTTATGTTATGAGAACTAAGTGTCTTGTATGGAGTCCTTCGGGGTTCTATACGCCATGTTACATCTAGGGGGTACCCCTGGATCGTGACAGTTAACAAGCTAGGTGTTTCAAAATCTTGAATATCTAAGTTTAAATATATTTTCTCAACCATTCATGATGCACCTACATCTTTGTATGTTGGGTTTAATAAACAAGCGGTTATTTAAATTTGAGGAATAGGAACAAAAATATTTTTAATTTTTTTCAATCATAGACTTAACTGAATCTTGAAACCTTGGATTATTTTTGAATTTATAAAATTTACTATAAATAGACCAATTTTTTTGAAAAACTAAGAAAATAGTTGGATAATAAAGTCCAGAAATTTATTTTGTAGGTAAATGAAAAACTCTTGAAAAGTCTATAAGTTCTTTTACGTCATTCAAATCATTATCAGTAAGCCTATAGTCCATATTTGAATTTTGAGAATTTCAAACCATTTGTAAAGGTTTACTATATTCATAAGCAACTTGAAGAATTTCAAATAAAAAATTCCATCTAGTAGAAATTGATTTTTGAATTTTTCTAGGGGGGAGATTAAATTCACGACAATGATTTTCAAATTCTCTACGTCTAGCCTTTACTTGACATTTAAAAATAAAATGACATGCAAATTTATATTTTATGCAACCATTATTATACATTTCTACACCATCTCTAACAATCAAATTATATATGTGTGCAACACACCTAATATGAAAACAATCAATATAAATAGGGCAAAGTTTCGGTTCTAGGATTTCAATAGCAGATGTATTATTAGAAGGATTATCTAGGGTGACAGTAATTACTTTATTACAAATTCCATAATTTTCTAAAACTTCTTTAATAGTTTGAGTTATGTAACTACCGATTTTATGCATTTCACAACATTTATAACCTAAATTCTTTTTTGCATAATCCAAATTTCATCGAACTAATGGCCAATAATAATGAAATAATCATTACCATTAACACTATTTCATGACCCAATTCCTCGAGGCATGATGGCTCCTACTATAACCCACAAGTAGGATAGCCAACACGTATCCCGAAACTACACGTAATGGGATTTAGGGCAGAAAACTGAACATGAAAATAATATACTTTACTTGTGGGGAGTTTATCTAACCAGCAACCATTACCATGAGCCTAGCAATGATACAATGTTCACCTCACGTTGCCAGGGCCACCCTATATTTTGTCAGGGTATAGTGTGATATCGTGACTATGGATCCATCTAATTGGCCTACTCAGAGGAAGTGAGGAGTCACATGAGGAGTCAATGCTATCATATCCTATGATGGCTACGTAGTTCTGTGGGACTTCAAAATCATAAGAGACTCTAACCCAACTCGGTGCTTGATACTACTCCCCAAATAATAGATATAACATTATGCTCAATTCACCCATTACAAGGAATGGACTTCTTAATTGATTGAAATACTTTTCAAACATTAGACGTGTTTATATTCTTGAAAACATGTACTTGTGAACTTATCTTTCAAGTTCAATAATCAACATAGATACATAAGAATACATTTAGTTATATAAATAGAATTTGAAAACTCTTCAGTGTTTATGATAAAACCTTTGAACTCCTTCTTAACTTTACCTTGACTTAAAATTGTGATTTTAAGAACAATGAATAGAATATGCATAAGATCTTTCAATGATTAATGGAGGTTTATATAGTTTATAATAAGAAGAGAACGACAACTCAGCTCAAAGGAACAAGTACGTAATGAGAACAAAGAAGGAACCATTTATTGGAGGGTCTGATTGAGCGCACTGGTGGCGCGTCGTACCAGGCCCCTATTTACTTGGGGTCTGATTGGGCGCACTGCTGGCGCGTCGCGCCAAGCCCATATTTACTGGGGGTCTGATTGGGTTCACTGCTGGCGCGTCGCACCATGCCCCCATATACTGGGGGTATCATTGGGCGCACTACTGGCGCCTTAGGGGTGCGATGTCCCACCCCAAACCCAGAATTTTGACGAGTTTTTCTTGTTCAATTCATGGCCTAACACACTTGGAATCGAATGATTCATTCCCAAACTCATTTAGATTCATAAACCCAACGTAATTCATCAAAAACTCACTCAATTTACACACAAAGAACAACACTCATTCGCAAAACCCCCCACTTTAACAATCCGACATGACTCCATTGATAAATAATGAAGTAAAATCTTAAGAATTCCTCAAGAACCTATAGATAACGATTTCATGAATGATTTACCGAAAGAAACACATGTTTAGTGTGAGGATGAACTTATCCATCACTATGAGAAACCTCAGGTACCTCAAAAGAACCAAGTTCTTGGCAATTTACCAAAAACCTTGAAAAACTTCTTGAAATCTCCTCCCTTCTCCTCTTGAACGTTGCCCTAACTTTCTTAAACATTTTTTGAGAGATTGAAAACTAATTTCAATCGGTTAAACCCCTATTTGGGTGAGTCAAAACGTGTGGTCTTAATGGGGTAAGGAAAAGACCAAAATACCCCTCCTTAAAATAGATGAAAAGATCTATCTAGAGAGGCTACACTCAGACGGGCATATCTTCTTCATTCGAACTCGGAATTTAGCAAACTTGGTAGCGTTGAAAAGAGGACTCAACGTCCTTCAATTTGATACCTCATGGGCTACCTAACTCATCTTGTGCTTAAAGTTATGGTCGTTTGAAGTAGACCCAAAACGCATAATTTAAGAATAACTTGCACTACTCTCAAATTGGCTATTTCCAATTTAATTCTTTCTAAAATTAGCTCTTTCTAAGACCGAGGTTTTACAATATCTCCCCTTTGGGAAAATTTGTCCTCGAATGAGATTACTCTAAATAGAACTAAGGGTAGAGACATCTAACACCCAACTCATACATTTTTAACACAACATAGCATATTAATTTAAAGAGTGTTTTACAAAAAGTCATTACCTTGGTCTGGAATTTCTTTGGAAGAAAAGATACGTGGGTATCTCTTCTTCATATCCTCCTCAGCCTCCCAAGTAGCTTCCTCAACAAATTGATTCCTCCATAAGACTTTGACTGATGCTACCTCCTTGGTTTTCAACTTGCGAACCTGACGATCAAGTGTTTCAACATGTATCTCCTTATAAGATAGGTTGTCCTTAATACCAACATTCTTAGTAGGTATAATAAGTGAAGGATCACCCATAAACTTCTTCAACATTGAAATGTGGAATACCGGATGGACTGCTGCTAACTCTAGCGGTAGCTCCAACTCATAAGCTACATTGCCAATTATCTGGGATATCCTGTAAGGAAAAATATACCGGGGAGTGAGCTTCCCCTTCTTACCAAATCTAATAACACCCTTCATGGGTGAAACCTTCAAGTAAACCCAATCATCCACCTCAAACTCCATGTTTCTTCTCCTAACATGTGTATAAGATTTCTGACGACTCTGCGCTATTTTCAACCTTTCTTGAATAGTCTTCACCTTCTCCATAGCTTGATGAACCAAGTCTGGTCATATCAACCCAGGTTCACCAACCTCAAACCATCTAATAGGAGATCTACATTTTATCCCATAAAGAGCCTCATAGGATGCCATTTGGATGCTAAAGTGATAACTGTTATTGTAAGCAAACTCTATTAGGGGTAAGTGATCATCCCAATTACCCTTGAAATCGATCACACACGCCCTCAACATATCCTCTAAAGTCTGAATCGTACGCTCTGCTTGACCATCAGTTTGAGGATGAAAAGCAGTACCAAGGTTCACCTTCGAACCCAAACCCTTCTAGATAGACTTCCAAAATTGTGCGGTGAATTGCGCACCTCTATCTGAAATTATGGACACCGGAACACCATGAAGTCTGACTACCTCTTGAATATATAATCTGGCATAATCTTCTGCTGAATAGGTAGTCCTTACTGGCAAGAAATGGGCTGATTTAGTCATTCGATCTATAATCACCCAAATTGAATCATGGTGCCTGTGAGACTGCGGCAAACCGGTAATAAAATCCATATTGATCATCTACCACTTCCATTTTGAAAGAACTATGTTCTGAGTCATACCACTGGGCCTCTGGTGCTCTACCTTGACTTGTTTCCAATTAGGGCACTTAGCAACGAACTCTGCAATACAACTCTTCATACTACTCCACCAATAGACTTCTGTCAGGTCACGATATATCTTTGTGGAACCAGGATGGATAGAGTATGTGGAGCTATGAGCTTTCTCCATGATCCTCTCTTGGAGTTCATCCACTTTTTGTGCACACAATCTACCGTGATACCTCAATACACCATCTCCCCTTTGTTCAAAAGCCATCATTTTCTAATTATGAACATTTGCCTTCAATTCAAGAAAAATAGGGTCTTGGTCTTGTTTCTCTTTCATTTCGGACACTAGTGATAATTCAGCCCCATTCATCAGGACTACTCCTCCTTCATTGGAATCCATTAACCAGACTCTCAATCGTGCAAGTCTGTGCAAATCCTTGGCTAGTTCTTTCTTGCCTTCCTCAACATGGGCAGTACTACCCGTAAATAATCTGCTCAAACCATCAGCAACAACATTAGCCTTCCTTAGTTGATAGAGAATACTCATGTCATAGTCCTTGAGTTACTCCAACCACCTCATCTGTCTGAGGTTAAACTCTTTCTAACTGAAAATATACTGAAGACTCTTGTGATCGGTGAACACATCTACATGAACACCATAAAGGTAGTGACACCATATTTTCTAAGCAAACACTACAACAACAAACTATAGATCATGGGTTGGGTAATTCTTCTCGTGAATCTTAAGTTGTCTGGAGGCATAGTCTATAACCTTGCCATTCTGCATCAAAACACAACCACGTCTAACTCTGGACGCATTACCATATACAACAAAGCCTTGCGTACCCTCCGGTAAGGTCAACACTTGGGGAGTAGTTAACCGAGTTTTCAATTCCTAAAAGCTTTTCTCACAAGCTTCAGACTATTGAAACTTTGCTGTCTTCTGAGTCAACTTTGTCAATGGGGACGAAATGGATGAAAACCCCTCGACAAATCTTCTATAATATCAAGGAAATTCCAAGAAACTCCTAACATCAATTGGAGATGTGGTCCTGGGCCAGTTCTGCACTGCCTCAATCTTCTGAGTGTCAACTTGAATCCCATCCCCAGTTACAATGTGGCCTAAGAACGCCATTGACTCAAGCCAGAACTCACACTTAGAAAATTTTGCATACAACTCCTTATCCTTTAGAGTTTGGAGAACTACTCTGAGATGACTAGCATGATCGTCCTCATTCCTCGAATAAATTAAAATGTCATCAATGAATATGATAGCAAACATATCAAGATAAGGCTTAAACACTCTGTTCATAAGGTCCATGAATGCTGCAAGAGCAATAGTTAAACCAAAAGACATAACTAGAAACTCATAATGACCATAACGGGTCCTGAATGGTGTCTTCGGGATGTCACTCCCTTACACTCAACTGATAATAGCCATATCAAAGGTCTATCTTACAAAAACAAGTGGCACCATGAAGTTGATCGAAAAAAGTCATCAATTCTCGGAGAGTGATACTTATTCTTTATAGTGACCTTGTTCAATTGACGGTAATCAATACAAATCCTAAGAGAACCCTCTTTCTTCCTCACAAAAAAGACCAGAGTGCCCCAAGGTAAGACACTAGGTTGAATAAAACCTTTATCAAGAAGATCTTTCAACTGTTCTTTTAGCTCTTTTAACTCAGCTAGAGCAATTCTATATGGAGAAATAGAGATAGGTTGAGTATCATGAAGAATATATATATTGAAGTCGATTTCTCTCTCAAGAGGGACTCCGAGAAGATCAACTGGAAAGACCTCTGGAAACTCACTCACAACTGGAACTGACTGAATAGACGGTGTCTCAACACTATTGTCATTAAATCGGACTAGGTGATAGATGCACCCCTTGGAAACTAACTTTCTGGCCTTAAGGTATTAAATGAATCGACTCTTGGGCTGTGATAAACTACTCCTCCATTCTATAGTAGGTTCATTAGGAAACTGGAACTTGACTACTCGAGTTCTACAATGAACTAAGTCATAACAAGCATGAAGCCAGTCCATACCTAGAATAACATCAAAATCCACCATATCTAGCTCAACTAAATCATCCATGGTGTCCTTGTGATTGATAAATATGGTACAATCACAATAGACTCTATCCGCTATAATGGAATCACCAACTTGTGTGGAAACACTAAAAGGTTCAAGAAGTTGTTCGGGGGAAATACCGAAATTTATGGCTACATACGGAGTTAATAACGACAAACTCGCACCGAGATCAAGCAAGGCATAAGCATCATAAGTAAAGACTTTAAGCATACCTGTGACAACATCTGGTGAGTTCTCCTGATCCTGGCGACTAGTTATAGCATACAGAGGGTTTGCGCCCCTCTTGTTCCTCAACCAGCTCCTCTCTAGGCATTTCTTTCTTTTGGGGCTGCTGAAGAAGATTGGGCTTTATTGCCGCCATTTCCCTGCCTATTCTTGGGGAATTCCTTAAAAAGTTACCCGTCTTTCCACACTTCTAGCAAAGATCCATACTAGCACGACATTCTCCCAGATGGATCTTACCGCACTTACAACATATTAGGTTGCGAGGGAACCCTTGTGCTACACTGCCCTACGACTGAGAGCCTTGAACTCTGAAATTCTAGGAGTTCTGATTCCTGTAATCATTCCTGTTCCTCGGTGCAGGTGCACTAGCTGACGATGGAGTAAGTCCAGATGACCTCTGCTGAAAAGATGATCGGTTTGCATTACTCTTCTGCTGCCCGAACTCATTTCCTGTTGTCTTAGCCTTCTTGTTCCGGAACTCTTCTCTATCTCTCAGCTTGTCCTCCTCAACCTGCTGCACATGGATCATAAGCCTTTCTATATAAATGTCCCCTATCAACATAGTAGCCTTACCCTCTTTGCTTGATAGACGAGACAACCCAGATACAAACAAGCTCATCCTGCTCCATATATCAGCAACTATCTTTGGAGCATAACGCGACAGTTGAGTGAACTTGAGGCTGTACTCATGCACACAAAAGGATTCCTGCTTAAGAGTGAGGAATTCTCTTACCTTTGCCTCTCTCAGCTCACGGGGAAAGAAACGCCCCATGAAGGCACTCTCGAACATAGCCCAGCTCACAATTGGTGCCCCTTTAGCTCTACTCTTCTTCCATTTGTCGTACCAAACTCTAGAAGCACCCTTCATTTGGTATGCAGCTAGTTCCACACACTCAGCATCTTCAAGACGCATCACCTCAAATACTTTTTGCAACTCTTCCACAAAGTTTTCCGGATTCTAAGTGACACTTGAACCAGTAAAGTCTGGAGGATTCATCCTCAAGAACTCACGCATCCTGGATGTATCACCCACATCCTGTCAAACCTCTCTTTGTTGAACAACTTGATTGACCATAACTTGACTCAACATCCGGATAGCATCCCAAAACTCAGCATTAGTGACCTCTCCTTGAGGTTGCACTTCTGGTGCATTGGGTACCCCATGATCCTGGGGATCAACATTTCTCCTAGCAGGACGACCTCGAACAACTCTTCATGGAGGCATGATCTGAAAGATACGCGCAAGCACGAATTAGAAAGAAACTTTTATAGAGTTGAACTCTATCACACGAAAAGAGTATGAAAGAAGTGAGATAGTTCGTAAATGTCGTAGCCTCCTAATTATAGTGTGGCGCACTTCACACCGTTAACCAGGACTCTACAGACACGGCTTCATAGAAACCCTAGGACTCTTGAAGTCTGTGCTCTGATACCAAGTTTGTCACGTCCCGATCCTATACCCTAGATGTGGCTGGCACTCGAGAACCCTTTATGATCCCCAAGCGAATCCTTGGCCTGGCTACATGACTTACATGATATTAAACAATATGCGGAAGCTTAAATAGGTGAACAATTGAACGTTTAAGAAAGTTTTAAAATACTGCCTTTGCAAGATACATAACATGAACCATGAGTTAAACATAACATCCTGAGAAAACAATGGAAAACATCTACTCAATCTGTCTACGAAGTCTCTAACAATGTGAGATGGATGTCGGGACAAGACCCATGGAACATCCTAAAGCTACTAACTAAAATAAAATGGAGTCCCCTGAAAGCAAGGAGGCCTCACCAAGTGGTGTATGCGAGTGGGTAATGATCTCAACGATTTGCCTGTTGATGATCCTGAATACCTGTATCTGCATCATGAAATAATGCAGGTCAAATGACGTTAGCACATTGAATGTACTGGTGCTTGAAAAGGTTTGAGTAAACAATAATCTGGCTTTGAAGGATTGAAACAACATAACTGAATCAATACATGAATATGAAGTGAAAAACCATTTAAGCTTTACAATATAATATGCAATGAAAACAACATGAAAATAATATACTTTACTTGTGGGGAGTTTATCTAACCGACAACAATTACCATGATTCGAGCAATGATACAATGTTTCACCTCACGTTGCCATGGCCACCCTATACTTTGCCGGGGTACAAGATGATATCGTTACGATGGATCCATCTAATTGACCTTCTGAGAGGTAGTAAGGAGTTGCATGAAGACTCAATGCTATCCTATCATACGGTGGCTACGTAGTTCTGTGGGACTTCCAAATCATACTCTAACCAAACTCAGTACTCGATACTACTCCCAAAATAATAGATATAACATTATGCTCAATTCACCCATTACAAGGAATGAACTTCTTACTTGATTGAAATGCTTTTCAAACATTAGACGTGTTTACATTCTTGAAAACATGTACTTGTGAACTTATCTTTCAAGTTCAATAATCAACATAGATACATAATAATACATTTAGTTATATAAATAGCATTTGAAATCTCTTAAGGGGTCGTTTGGTATAAAAATTAATAATGCAGGGATTAGTAATGCTGGGATTAGTAATGTTGGGATTAGTAATGCAAGGATTAATAGTGCAGAGATTATTTTTACCAAGTGTTTGGTTCATTGTTTCCCACCTCATCTTGTGTTTGGATTAAAACTTTATAAAAAACTTCTTTCCAATTATACCCTTGAATTATTATGCAATTGGGTTAAGGTAAATTATTGCCGGATAATATTTTTTTTATGGCCTTCTAACTAGCAATGAGAAGAATAATTTTGTTGTCATGTTTGCCTTTTTTTTCCACTTAAATTATTTGAGGATAAATAATTGTCATCTTAGTAAATTGATCACTTACAAAATGTCAATTTTCTATTTTTAAAAAAATATACCATCAACTTCTAAAATTGAAAAGATGGTAAACAATAGTAAAATATAATAAACCTTCTACATTTACGCATAAAAATTACAAGTTGTAATTTTAATATGTATTCAATTTTATATATTTTTCAAAATATAAATAATTAGAAAACCGCACACACACATACATATATATATATATATATATATATATATATCAACAAACTATACCTTCCATTAAGATCACAAACATCCTGTGGTGACATATTTACCTTTTTAATTAGTTAATGTTAAACAACTCACATTTCAAACATTGCATTAATTTGAATTGGATTTATTTAGTAACAAACAACTCTCTCTAAATAATTTGTAAGCTAATTTATTTAATAAATTTACTAGTACAAATATAAAACATAAAATTAAGAAAATAAACAAAATAATTAAAATGATTTGAGGGATATTTTTGTTTTTAGATAGACTTAACCCATGGTATTAAATCCCATGTATTACTAATACCTCCAAATGGAAGGTATTAGTAATACATCCTATAATACCATGTAGGAGGTATAACTAATCCATGGATTAGTTATACATAGAACCAATTTCCTACCAAACATAGTACTAAATAATACCATACATAATACATGGACTATTTGTTTTAATGCGGCCTACCAAACGACCCCTAAGTGTTTATGAAATAAAACCTTTAAACTTCCCTCTTAACTTTACCTTGACTGAAAATGTGAGTTTAAGAACGATGATTAGAATATGCATAAGATCTTTCAATGATTAATGGAGGCTTAGAAAGTTGATAATAAGAAGAGAAGGACAACTTAGCGCAAATGAACAAGTACGGAATGAGAACAGAGAAGGAACCATTTACTGGGAGTCTGATTGGGCGCACTGCTGGAGTGTCGTGCCAGGCCCTCATTTTCTGGGGGGTCTAATTGGGCGCACTACTGGCGCGTCGGCCAGGCCCCCATTTACTGGGGTCTGATTGGGCGCACTGCTGGTGCGTCGCACCATTCCTTCATTTACTGAGGGTCTGTTCGGTGCACTGCTGGCGCGTCGCGCTAGGCCTCTTGGTGCCATAGGGGGCGCAATGCCCCACCCCAAACCCAGAATTTTGATGAGTTTTTCTTATTCAATTCATGGCCTAATCCACTTGGAATCAGTTGATTCATTCCCAAACTCATTTAGATTCATAAACCCAATGTAATTCATCGAAAACTCACTCAATTTACACACAAAGAACAACACTTATTCGCAAAACCCCCACTTTAACAATCCAACATGACTCCATTGATAAATAATGAAGTAAAACCTTAAGAATTCCTCAAGAACCTATACATAACAATTTCATAGATGATTTACTAAAATAAATACATGTTTCGCGTGAGGATGAACATATCCATCACTATGAGAAACCTCACATACCTCGAAAGAACCAAGTTCTTGGCGATTTCCCCAAAACCTTGAAGAACTTCTTCAAATCTCCTCCCTTCTCCTCTTGAACTTTACCCTAACTTGCTTAAACATGTTTTGAGAGATTGAAAATTGATTTCAATCAGCTTAGACCCCTTTTAGGGTGAGTCAAAACGTGTGGGCTTAATGGGGTAAGGAAATGACCAAAATCCTCCTTAAAATTGATGAAAAGCTCTATCTAGAGAGGCTGCACACGGACATATCTCCTTCAACCGAACTTAGAATTTAGAAAAATCGGTGGCGTTGAAAAGAGGACTCAACGACTTTTGATTTGATATATCTGGGCCACCTAACTCATCCTGTGCTGAAAGTTATGGTCGTTTAAAGTTGACCTGAAACTCACAATTTAAGAATAACTTGCACTACTCTCAAATTGGCTATTTCCAATTTAGTTCTTTCTAAAATTAGCTCTTTGTACGACCAAGGTGTTACAGCCTCATAGGCTGACTGAGCAAGAAAAGCAAAAAGTAATATGAAATGCGATAATTGAAAACACTACCAGATATAGGAACGGGAAATCTTACTAGTATGCACATGAGTGTACTAACACACAAAGAAAACGAGAATAACTTACTAAATCCGACCAGGCTCCCATAAACCCGACGGGTACACTCGTGCGCAAGCTATATTAAAACCCGAGCTGACTCCCTTAAGTCTGACAGGTACAAGGAAGAGTTTAGAATGGAATAAGAGGATCCGACAAAGTTTCCAAGATTTCCATAACTTTCCCCGAACTTGAACCGAATCAGTCCATATTCCGGAAGCTCATCCAGAAATTATGGGGTTATGGGCTTGAACCGAATAGAATATGGAGGATCAAGGACTTGAACCGAGATTTGGAGTAACTGAGGACTTAAACCAAGGCTAAGGATAATTTTGGACTTATACGACGTATAAATATGACCAAGGACTTGAACCCAGGTGAGAGTAGCTATGGACTTCAACAAAGCTGTAAGAGCGGTGGAATTGAACCACGGCTGCAAATGGCGGTGACCTTGAACCACAACTGCAAATGGCGGTGGACTTGAACCACGGCTGAAGAAATCCAGGACTTGAACCAATGCTATAATACCAAAGCGAGGACTTGAACCACGCACGGTGGAGTGAATTGGGGACTTGAACCACGAATAGAGGCGAATCAGCTAGAAATAGGATCAACGACAAATCGAGCATCACGGGGAGTACCCCAAATCCAAGGGCCATCAATAAATCACTCCTGCCTGAATTATATCCAATTAGAATCGATGAGTGGCTTCCACACCATTAATCAGAAAACACTAGAACCGACGAAAATAGGGGATTTATGGATATATGGTTCCAAGAGCGGTGTTATTTCTTAACTAATGCCCAAACTATCAGACTCAGGTCTGCTACATCAGTCTTCAGGGAGCTAAGCCGTCTGAAGCGATGTCGGGGAGATTACAAGGCCTAACAGCTCATAAAGGACGCAAGTCTATGGCAATCACTAGCCTAAGCTTAGACTAAGTCCAAACATTCTCCAACAATATTCACAAATAAGGCACACCACAAGGTGAGGATGATCAACAAATACAATAGACATGCTTCAACCGCCCAGAATACCTGAAAAGTAGCCTAAGGCATGGATTCTAGGAATTTAACAAGATTAACCACCAATTAACCCCTAAATTAATACAAATCAACATACAATTACTTAATCATACTCAGTCTAATGAGAGAGAAGTCGCAGCCTACATGAAGACCAACGGTGCGTGCTCCAAATCAAGTTGTCAGAAATTTTCCCTTCCATATGGATTTGGAACGCTGCCACGCTATCAACAATATAATCACAATGTCAATACAATCATTTTGACAAAAAAAATGCATTTTTCAGAGAGGGACCCAAAATCGGGTCTAAAATAAGATTATAGGACCCACACCGGGAATCTCACAATCGACTCCATGAAAAGGTTCATTTTACCTCCCCAAACTTGTGTCGTAAAACAGAACACAATTCGGGGCTCGGAACAACCTGGAATCTACCCATGAATATAAATCATTATTAAAGTTAAAGAAGGAGAGTGGATATCAACTAAAACTCAAAAATTACCTCAAACGGAGGTCCCTCGACAGTTCCCGAGCACTCCAATGCATAGCCACGCCAATTTCGAGCAATCCAACCTTTGAATAACCCAAAACAGAGCTAATATAAGAGATAAATCGCGTTTAGAAAATAAGGGTTGAAAGCTGATTTTTGACTTTAAATAATGGCAGATCTGGTCGCTAAAAAAACACTTTTTAGTCGCTAAAGGTCTGCATCAGATATCATATTTTTTTCTATTTTTTTTCAAAGTCTCTGAACGGACTTTCGGGATTAATTCGGGACCTGATAAAAATAAGCCTTATATGCCACCTCACTAATTTTAACATTTCGTACCTAATGGAATTGTCAGATTTTCGTAAAAATATTGCTATGGCAGAAATACCCATCGTGGCCCATTACACGTAAAACATAACTTTTAAAAAAGAAGATCTCAAGACCCAAACGAAAGGTCCTACTAGATCAAATTTAACATTCAAAAGCTAAAGGTGCTGATGGAATTTCAATCCGAGCACGTTTAATAAGAATGTTGTCTAAGGTCAAACTTAGCCCAAAGCTTAAAAGTTAAAATGCCTAATGGCACAAACTCGCGTCGAATGTCTCAGGATTCGAGCCGACCATGCCACTAGCCTAAAATAACCATTCCAGAGCTGATGGAACCGTTAGAATTCCATTCTGAGGTTGTTTACAGGATATTTTGACTAAAGTCAACTATTTAAGTTTCAAAAGCTCCAAATAGGGGAACGGGCATAAAACCCAAACAAACAACCAGACCACCAAATAATCAGTGCAAGCAAGTCATTAATGACTTGGGGTCGCTAAAAGAACTCTCTAAATGACAAAAGAAGGCATTAGGGTGAAAAATGACCTGGAGGGTTGATGAGTGTGAGATTTTGACTCATTTGGGGGATTGGTTTTCATAGTATAAGTGTCTTCAATGCCTAATATATGCTCTAAACTGATGTTAAAGTGTTGATTTATAGCAATGAAGGTTAAGGAGCAAGGCAAGGACAATACCGGGCAAAAGGTAGCGAAAAAGCTGAAGGAAGGCAATCCAGGTGATCGCCAAAACCACTCGGAGAACCACCGAGTGGCTCTTTAGCTCGCCTAAAGTTACAAACTGCCATCCCTGGGGAGATGCTTAATTGGTGATGGATTTGGAATTCGATGAACCGTCGAACGGATCGGTGACACCAACTGGGATCACCTAAAATTACATAACCCGGAGGATAAAGAACCGCTGAAAAGAGGCGATGGAATGGAGCAATTAGGGCGTCCATGACTTGGTCGGCGACGCTTGACTTACCTCGCCTAATGGTCCTGCACGCCTGAATTTGGGAAACTATAAATTAAATTTTAAAAAGATTTTTTATCATATCTTTTAGTCTTTGGAGAGAATCTTTGAGTTCATATTGTTCCTGAGTATTTTTCTCCATTGTAGAACCTTGTAGAAGGAGTTTTCAAGTAGATTTTGAAGTGCGTTTTTTATTTTGAACATTTTTGGATCATTGTAAAGACTTGGATTGCAATACACAGATTATGGAGAACATAATTGGTATTGATTTCTTCTCTTTTATGATGTGTAGCTAAAACACCAATTCTTGGGGTGTGATCATGTGATTATTAGATTAATTAGCTTATGGGTATTGTTGTTTACTAATCTAAATGTTGTTTTAAAATGAGTTTAATTGATAGATGTGTATTAATATATGAATTGTAGTTGCGAATATAATTCTAACTTAGTGTTCTGTGCTTGCTTGAGACAGTGGTTTTAGAACTAAGTTTATCGATTGATAATTGTAGCTATTGGGTTGATGTGGGTTCAACTCGAGAGAGTGAATCCTAAACTCGATTCTACCTATCTAGCTCGAGAGAGTAGATAAATTAAGGTTTTGGGCTGTTTATATTGTTAAGCTTGTCGGGGTTTGAGAGAACTCGCTTGAATCGTAGTAGTTGTTCGAGAGAAATCTATTGCATCTATAGTCTAGCCTACCCACTGAGATTTAGCTATTGTTAGTAAATTTTAATTATCCATATAGCGAAATTAGCCTATAATCAATCACATCCCCAAGAATTCCTCTATACTTGTTAATTCCCCTATTTTAATTATTGTTCTGGTAGCTAATGGACAAACCAATCCCCCCATCTGACATTTTTGTCGCCTTTTCAATTTATATAAATGTTTTCGATACTTTTTACTCCTACAGCTGATTAGATCGCGCTTATAACTTCATAACTGAATTTGAACTTGTACTGCTCCCTGTGGGTTCGACACCAACTCATTTTTTGGATTTTATACTAGATTACGATCGCCTACACCTAGTATTGGATGAGGTGTAGTTGAGTGTTTATAAAAAATGGCACCGCTGCCGGGGAATGGTGTTTAGAATTCTCTTATTGAAGTTTGAATAGTGATCTTTTTGTATTGTAGTTGAATCGACTAACCTTGTGTTGTTAGTTTTTTTTTATCAAGTGACAAGATGAGTGCAAATGGAAGCACTGTGAACCAACTTGGTCACCAAGATGATGTTGGTAACTTCAATCATGCCAATGCAGCTCAATTGGGCAGCGTAGGTGCTATTAGCTTACCTCCGGTTGTGGGTCATGTTGCTCTCCATGTGACAAACAAGATGCTGCAACTCTTGCAAGCTAAGGGTGTACATTTGAACCCAAGGCCAAAAGGGGTCTATCAAGTGATACCTTGGCTAACCTGAAAAGTGAACCTTGAAAGCGTATCCACGTCGTGCCACGACGTTAAATAAGTCACTTCTTGGGAGGCAACCCAAGTGTTTAATGCTTTTATTACTGATTGTTTGAATAACCAGTGTTGAATGTGCAGGTTGCAAAGTGAAACTTTGGGAAAATGGTTGTTAGGCGAGCAAAAATCCCAGTCGGCGACTCACCGAAAAGGTCGGCAAGCCCGACTTGGATCACCGTTGGAACCACCTATCTTGCTAGAGGTTCTGTAAAACTCAGCGGGCTAAAGTACCACTCGGCGCATCACCGAGTGGGTGGGCGACCATGACTTACGTCGTCGACTTGCTCGCGAACTGAAGAGTTTTAAAAGGCCAAACCATTTTAAATTCAAAATCTCTTCATTTTCTAACTTTTCAACTTTCGTACCCTCACAATCGCTTATATATTTTTGTTCCCGCACATTTATTCATATTTTTTTTGGGATCTTTTTCTCGGGGTGGAATTTAGGATTACATTGCTACCTAGCTTTTCAAATTCTTAGAAATCTAAGGTTGGTTTTCCGAACCCCGCTCTATAATTTGTTGAAATCAAATGCAATTATCATTTTTTGGTTGTTATCTACATTTAATGTTGTTGTGCTTATCGTGTGTTAGTTTGGTTGCCTATATTTAATTGAAATCGTAATTATTTTACCTTAGATAATGAATTCCTGAGTAGTAGCTTGTTAAAATTGTTGGGTTGCATGGATATTGTTGTGGGTCAAGCGGGGTGAAGTTTGAGTAACCCCAAATTGTGCTAATTCTCAAACTTTTTTCAATGATAGAGTGGTTAACGTCATTCTTAAGGGAAAAAGACGTCAATTAGCCAATTTTGGCCAAATTGGGGGAAGTCTGAGTACCCCGTGGGATTGGGTCTAATGGGTATTGTTGTTTACTAATCTAAATGTTGTTTTTAAATGGTATTAATTGATAGATGTGTATTAATATATGAATTGTAGTTGTAAATATAATTCTAACTTAGTGTTCTGGGCTTGCTTGAGAAAGTGGTTTTAGAACTAAGTTTATCGATTGATGATTGTAGCTATTGGGTTGATGTGGGTTAAACTCGAGAGAATGAATCCTAAACTTGATTCTACCTATCTAGCTCGAGAGAGTAGATAAATTAAGGTTTTGGGCTGTTTATATTGTTAAGCTTGTCGAGGTTTGAGAGAACACGCTTGAATCGTAGTAGTTGTTCGAGAGAAATCTATTGCATCTATAGTCTAGCCTAGCCACTGAGATTTAGCTATTGTTAGTAAATTTCAATTACCCATATAGCGAAATTAGCTTATAATCAATCACATCCTCAAGAATTCCTCTATACTTGTTAATTCCTCTGTTTTAATTATTGTTCTGGTAGCTAATGGACAAACCAATCCCCCCATCTGACATTTTTGTCACCATTTCAATTTATATAAATGTTTTTGATAATTTTTACTCCTACAGCCGATTAGATCGCGCTTATAACTTCATAACTGAATTTGAACTTGTACTGCTTCCTGTGGGTTCGACCCCAACTCATTTGTTGGATTTTATACTACATTACGATCGCCTACACCTAGTATTGGATGAGGTGTAGTTGAGTGTTTATCAAAAATGGCACCACTGCCGGGGAATGGTGTTTAGAATTCTCTTATTGAAGTTTGAATAGTGATTTTTTTGTATTGTAGTTGAATCGACTAACCTTGTGTTGTGAGCTTTTTGTGATCAGGTAACAAGATGAGTGCAAATGGAAGCACTGTGAACCAACTTGGTCACCAAGATGATGTTGGTGACTTCAATCATGCCAATGCAGCTCAATTGGGCAGCGTAGGTGCTATTAGCTTACCTCCGGTTGTGGGTCATGCTGCATTCCATGTGACAAACAAGATGCTACAACTCTTGCAAGCTAAGGGTGTACATTTGAACCCAAGGCCAAAAGGGGTCTATCAAGTGATATCTTGGCTAACCCAAAAAGTGAACCTTGAAAGCATATCCACGTCGTGCCACGACTTTAAATAAGGCACTTCTTGGGAGGCATCCCAAGTGTTTAATGCTTTTATTACTGATTGTTTGAATAACGGGTGTTGAATGTGGAGGTTGAAAAGTGACACTTTGGGAAAATGGTTGTAAGGTGAGCCAAAATCCCAGTTGGCGACTCGCCGAAAAGGTTGGCAAACCCGACTTGGATCACCATTGGAACCACCTATCTTGCTAGAGGTTCTGTAAAACTCAGCGGGCTAAGTACCACTCGGTGCATCACCGAGTGGGTGGGCGACCATGACTTACGTCGTCGACTGGCTAGCGAACTGAAGTGTTTTAAAAGGCCAAACCGTTTTAAATTCAAAATCTCTTCATTTTCTAACTTTTCAACTTCCGTAGCCTCACAACCGCTTATATATTTTTGTTCCCGCACTTTTATTCATACTTTTTTTTGGAATCTTTTTCTCGAGGTGGAATTTAGGATTAAATTGCTACCTGGCTTTTCAAATTCTCAGAAATCTAAGGTTGGTTTTCCAAACCCCGCTCTATAATTTGTTGAAATCAAATGCAATTATCATTTTTTGGTTGTTATCTACGTTTAATGTTGTTGTGCTTATCGTGTGTTAGTTTGGTTGCCTGTATTTAATTGAAATCCTAATAATTTTACCTCAGATAATGAATTCCCGAGTAGTAGCTTGTTAAAATTGTTGGATTGCATTGATATTGTTGTGGGTCAAGCGGGGTGAAGTTTGAGTAACCCCAAATTGTGCTAATTCTCAAACTTTTTCCAATGATTGAGTGGTTAACGTAATTCTTAAGGGCAAAAGTCAATTAGCCAATTTTGGCCAAATCAGGGGAAGTCTGAGTACCCCGTGGGCTTGGGTCTAATGGGTATTGTTGTTTACTAATCTAAATGTTGTTTTAAAATGGTTTTAATTGATATATGTGTATTAATATATGAATTGTAGTTGCAAATATAATTCTAACTTAGTGTTCTGGGCTTGTTTGAGAAAGTGGTTTTAGAACTGAGTTTATCTATTGATGATTGTAGCTATTGGGTTGATGTGGGTTCAACTCCAGAGAGTGAATCCTAAACTAGATTCTACCTATCTAGCTCGAGAGAGTAGATAAATTAAGGTTTTGGGCTGTTTATATTGTTAAGCTTGTCGAGGTTTGAGAGAACTCGCTTGAATCGTAATAGATGTTCGAGAGAAATCTATTGCATCTATAGTCTAGCCTACCCACTGAGATTTAACTATTGTTAGTAAATTTCAATTACCCATATAGCGAAATTATCTTATTATCAATCACATCCCCAAGAATAACTCTATACTTGTTAATTCCTCTGTTTTAATTATTGTTCTGGTAGCTAATGGACAAACCAATCCCCCCATCTGACATTTTTGTCATCTTTTCAATTTATATAAATATTTTCGATAATTTTTACTCCTACAGCCGATTAGATCGCGCTTATAACTTCATAACTGAATTTGAACTTGTACTGCTCCCTGTGGGTTCGACCCCAACTCATTTTTTGGATGTTATACTAGATTACGATCGCCTACACCTAGTATTGGATGAGGTGTAGTTGAGTGTTTATCAAAAATGGCACCGCTGCCGGGGAATGGTGTTTAGAATTCTCTTATTGAAGTTTGAATAGTGGTCTTTTTGTATTGTAGTTGAATCGACTAACCTTGTGTTGTGAGCTTTTTGTGATCAGGTGACAAGATGAGTGCAAATGGAAGCACTGTGAACCAACTTTGTCACCAAGATGATGTTGGTGACTTCAATCATGCCAATGCAGCTCAATTGGGCAGCGTAGGTGCTATTAGCTTACCTCCGGTTGTGGGTCATGCTGCATTCCATGTGACAAACAAGATATTGCAACTCTTGCAAGCTAAGGGTGTACATTTGAACCCAAGGCCAAAAGGGGTCTATCAAGTGATACCTTGGCTAACCTGAAAAGTGAACCTTGAAAGCGTATCCATGTCGTGCCACGACGTTAAATAAGGCACTTCTTGGGAGACAACCCAAGTGTTTAATGCTTTTATTACTGATTGTTTGAATAACGGGTGTTGAATGTGCAGGTTGAAAAGTGAAACTTTGGGAAAATTGTTGTTAGGCGAGCCAAAATCCCAGTCGGTGACTCGCCGAAAAGGTCGGCAGGCCCGACATGGTTCACCGTTGGAACAACCTATCTTGCTAGAGGTTCTGTAAAACTCAGCGGGCTAAAGTACCACTCGGAGCATCACCGAGTGGGTGGGCGACCACGACTTATGTCGTCGATTGGCTCGCGAACTGAAGAGTTTTAATAGGCCAAACCATTTTAAATTCAAAAGCTCTTCATTTTCTAACTTTTCAACTTCCGTACCCTCACAACCGCTTATATATTTTTGTTCCCGCACTTTTATTCATACTTTTTTTTGGAATCTTTTTCTCGGGGTGGAATTTAGGATTACATTGCTACCTAGCTTTTCAAATTCTCAGACATCTAAGGTTGGTTTTCCGAACCCCGCTCTATAGTTTGTTGAAATCAAATGCAATTATCATTTTTTGGTTGTTATCTACATTTAATGTTGTTGTGCTTATCGTGTGTTAGTTTGGATACATGTATTTAATGGAAATCGTAATTATTTTACCTTAGATAATGAATTCCCAAGTAGTAGCTTGTTAAAATTGTTGGGTTGCGTTGATATTATTGTGGGTCAAGCGGGGTGAAGTTTGAGTAACCCCAAATTATGCTAATTCTCAAACTTTTTCCAATGATAGAGTGGTTAACGTCATTCTTAAGGGCAAAAGACGTCAATTAGCCAATTTTGGCCAAATCGGGGGAAGTCTTAGTACCCTGTGGGCTTGGGTCTGATGGGTGTTGATTGAATTGCATCTATGTGAGTTTAATTTTGTTATCGTGGGCTGCAGGCTTGATTTTGAAGTACGGGGTACAAATCTGGCATGTTGGGCTATTCAGCGAGCTGGGTCTAGCTCGGTAAGTGGTTCGGCGGTTCACCTAACGTCCCGTATATCACCTTTTAATTCTTTAAATTTTGAGTTTGAATTCTATAACTTTTTGGTGATATGCATGTGCTCGCTGGGTTCACTCGGTGACTCATCGAAAGTACTTCTTGATCGCCCTTCTGCGCCCTAATTCCTTCAAATTATTCTGTAACATTCGGTAAACTACTTCTAGTTCACCGAATGGAGTCGGCGATCCACCGAATGGCCCTGGGTATCACCTACCTGTGCTTATTTTGAAATATTTTTGTTCTGAAACTTTCGGCGAACCTGACTTGGCTCGCAGACCGGTTCGGTGTGTCTTTCTACAACTGTTATCCTGTATTTTTTCTGAACTTCATCTAACGTTTTCCACATTGTTTTGCAGGTATGGCTGGACCCAAAGTTGCTGGTAGGAATCAACCACCCCGGAAGAGGGATCGTGAAATTGTGATATATGAGGAGGTTGCTGCCTCACAGGCCCCGACGACTAAACTTCCTCCAAGAGGGGGAAAGGGCAAGGGCAAAGGCCCTGTGCAGCTGACACCTGCGGAGCTGAGCTCCGACAGTGAGGGGATCTACGTCACACACCTCATCACATCTGATAGTGAGGGTGGTTTTGAGGATAGTTCTCCGTCCTCCATCTCCGAGGTGGAAGATGATCAGCTTTTACAGGCTAGGAGAGCGGAGCTACGCTCCAAGTCTATACGTGATCCGTCTAGGATCCCGGTGCCTCTGATGCCTACTCCTCCAGCCCCAGCCCCAGCACAGACAATGGTATAGGCCCCACATGTTCAGGGTCCTGCTCCTCTGTCACTCAATAGACTAAAACCTGAGGGTTCGACAACCATTTTGGAGGAGACGAAATTGACTACAGATGGTGTGGTGGATAGATATCTGGAGGTATGGAACACTTTGCTATTCCACAAGTTTGAGGTGTTCACTAAACCCCGAGGCCCTTATATTCCTACTTGGATCCAGGAGTTCTATACGGCATATGCAGAGCTGGTCCCTAAAGGGAAGAAGAAGGCCAGCATGTTTAAGTCGGTCGACTTCGTTGTTGTTAGATGAAAGAAGGTCAAATGCAGATGTTCAGACATTAATGAGGTACTTGGGTGTTCATCGAATTTCATGCACGATTACCTTGACCTTGTCAAGAAGAAGACCTTAGAAGATTTGAAGTGTTGGTTGGCTCCTCTACTTTCTGATGTTACTCCGAGGTGGATTGAGGTAGGTGCACAGATCGAGAAGAAGAACCTGAATATAGCTGCTCGGTACTGGTTCGGCTTCATTAGCAGCACTATCATTCCTTTGCAGAATGAGTCCATCCTTCACCATCCGAAGGCTGCCTGTCTAGGTTCGATCATAGCTAGGCAGAGGTTGAATTTAGGGCTGCTCATTAAGCAAGAGATGGCCATGAGGGCCAAGCAGTCCCAAACCTCACTTCCTTTCCCCATATTGATCACCGAGCTATGCCGGTGGGCCCGTGTTTGGAGAGATGAGAAGATGGATGTGGAGGTGACACCCACCTCCTCTACTGACATCCGACGTATTGAGGTTGAGTACTTAAGAGATGAGGCCGATAGGAGGAGGGATGCACCGGCAGATACGTCCCCGGTAGTTGACGTTGATATGTTGCCAACCAAGGCAATCATGCTCCCTCATGCTACTGAACCTACAGGTACCTCTGGCTCTTCTACTTCTGAGATTCCCAGTTCTTTTGTTGCACCCCCTTCCACTACTTTTGCTGTTGTTGCTGCTACTGCCTCCCGACACCCTATCACTCAGGCCATGCTTTATAAGATGGGACATCTGGCTCAGTCTACCGATGTACATGCCTCTCGGGTTGAGGCTGTTGTGCCTGGGCTGATAATGCGGGTGATTTTTTCTACCTTGGCCCCGATCCGGGCTGAGATGAGGGAGAAAAGAGAGCTGATTGAGGGCCACAAGTTGGCATTGGATGCCCTTACGGTGAGGGTGGAGGAATGTGAGCAGAGACAGGGTGCTACAGACATTGTGACACCCTTGAAGGCTGATGTTGTTGGGCTACATACAGATGTGGATGAGCTAAAGTCCACTGACTTATCGATGTTCTTTTGTACGGTGGAGATTCCTGAGGTCCCGAGCATATGCCCTTACTATTGCTGCCTGATGCTAGGGCTGATGATGCAGATGCTGACTCAGAGGCAGAGACAAATGAGTAGCAGCTAGGTGTTAGAGAGGAGACCGTGTGCGAGGATTTGGCAGACCTGGAGGGTACCATGTTTGAGACAGCTACGCAGGCATCGCTCAGGGATACATCTATGGTGGGCTCGAGTGGGGCCAAGGATGCTGATATACCGGGTACAAATGCCCCGACAGAGGGAGTGACTGATATGCAGACTTCACCCCACGCCTAGCCTGGCAGGATGACTCTTTTACCTCCCTTTCTGTTACTTTTTAGTATATTTTTGTTATTCTTTGTATTTGAGGACAACTGTTATTTTTTGTTGGCGGGGTGAGGTATTTCCATACCTACCTCTATTGGGTTGTTTTTATGAATATTGGTTTGTTGTTGGTTTAGGTTTTGTGTATGATTGGATCTTATTATGTGTTTATATAAATAAATATATATTTATATATATATATATATATATATATATATATAGCTTGGTTGTTGATCCATCTTGGTCCATTGTTTTTACTGTGCAAATGGTTTTGAACCGATTTTAAAAATTTTGCCACCTCTTTTGTGTTTGATTGTGGCTATTCTCTTGCATTTTCAATTGTCGGTTGTGGTCAATACCGATGAATTGAATAGTTCTTTCAATTGAACGATATGAATGTGCGGCTACGATGAGGCAAACTGAGTTACATAGGCCATATGTGAACTCTTAGCATCTCTATGACTAGCCGGTTGTCGATTAAGTCTCTTGTGATGAACATTGCACGCTAGCTAGAAAGTGCAAAGTGATGTTTGATAATGGTGTCGAATGCCTTGTGTAGTGAGGTTATCTTGAATATTGTGCTTGATGACACCTTGAATTTTCCCCGTTAGTTTGATTGATTGATTGAAGAAAGCGATGGAAATGATCTTAGGAAAAAGTTTTGAAGAGTGAACCAAATTGATATTATACGTCTTTGTGGCCACCTTGTGAGAAGTGTGAACCTTGCTTGGCACCTTTTGAGCCTATACTTTTCTTTGGAAGAAACTTGAACAACTTTGACCTCTTTATCCTATCACCAATAACTTTCATGAAGTATTGGTTCGTTTGAATAGCCAACTTAAGCCAAAAGCCTAAGTTGAGGGTGTGGTAAAGAAAGAGGAAAGTCAATAAATGTGAAAAATTCCCCTTTGATGGATTATTTTGAAAAAAATGGAACCCCTCCATGTAAAACAAAAAGAGAACGAAAAGAAAAAGGTAAAAATTGAAAAATACTAAAAAAGAGAAAAGTTTGCGAAATAAAGTGTGTGAAAGGAGTAAAAGAAGTGGCGTATCCAATGAGTTTATCTTAATTGAATAATGGGGTGGATAGTGAACATGTTTGAATGTGAAAGAAAAGGAGAAAAAGTGATTTTCAGTCCATACTTCATAAAGGTAGAAGCCACTAAGTAAAAATACCATACCTTTACACTCAGCCCCATTACATGCCTTAAAAAGACCTTCGTGATCTTGAGTGAGCTGAAAAGAATGTTGATTGGAAAATAAGGGCAAGCATATGGGTAGAGTCATGCATGTGTTCATCTTTGTGAGTGTGAGAGTTGTATTTGATTCTGGAATCTTAATTTGTTGAGGAATTTTGTGTGAACATGGAATCATCTTTGTTGTGAGGGGATTTGAATGGTTTTGTTGAGCTTGAACTTGCATTTGAAGCAAGCATTGTGAGCTTGAGTCTATTTGATAATGGTGAGTCACAATTTGAAACATAGAGTGCACAATTGAACATTTCATGTGTAGTTTTAACCTCTTGTGTGCATTTGTGTTGAGTCTTGAGTAGCACTGTTTGTAGACATCCTTATTGAACTGATTGATCTTTAGTTTTACTTGAGGACAAGCTGTAACAACCTGATTTCGTCGTTAGGGAAAAGCCAATGGGGAAAGAATTGGGGCCAGAAAACTTTTGAGTAGTAACTTAGAAATTCCTAGCCTAGTCCAGATTTGGATGAAATCTGAGTTAGTAAGGTCTAGGGAAATCTGGTAATGAATGAGAGATTTAATTATGAATTTGATCACATGAGTAGATAGCTAATATGTTAAGGAACCCGTACGACTTTACGCAATCGAATTCGGCTAGTAGAACTCCTGAAACTGATCTTAGCGTGAACGAGTAGTTTTTGAATGCCATGGGTTGAAGGTGTGCTGTGAAATGGGGGTTTAAAAATCTAATTTCGACTCTCTGTTTCCGTGCAAGCCGCCAGGGCAGAAATTATCCCGCCAGGGTGGGGCCGCTGTAGCGGGATGAGGTCCGCCACATCGGGACAGATGCGACTTAAGTCGGAAATAAACCCCAAAAATGTTATTATTCTGCATGTTTCATTCTTGAGATCTAAGAGACGACCCAGGGCAGGTTCTTGACAATTTTCCACCTCTTCCAACACTAAAGGTAAGGATTTTACTCCCCTAATTCGTATTTCAATCCATAGAACTTAGTTTCTTGGGTAATTATTATTGGGGGAAGGTTTTGATATGGGAATTATGGTAGAAAAAGCCCTAATTTGGATATTGGGATCATGGGTTTGGTCTTGGGTTAATTATAATCCGGGTAAGTTAGATCTTAATTATTGATCCGCGCATTATATTGATTGTTTTGAGACCAAGAACAAGCGGAAAGAATCTGGAAAGGGAAGAATCAAGTTTCTTAGGAGGATTCAAGCTTTGTTCGAGGTAGGTGATGGTTTCATTTTATGTTTGTGTGATGTATGTTAGTATTTTCTTCATTGTAATGCATGTATGTATGTGAATGTTGCACTATTGATCACACCTAATGTAAACGAGTATGAATGAATCATTGTAAGCCATCAATCAACATTTGATTGTATGATTATGAGAATGTACATTGTGATTGCGATTGTGGAATGTTAAATTGATCGGGTGTCACGTTCCGACACACTAACTGGGATCGGATGTCACGTACCGACATACATTAGATTGGGTGTCACGTTCCGACACACTAACCGAGATCGGATTTCACGTACCGACATATATATTAGATCAGGTGTCACGTACCGACACACTAACTTAGATCGGGTGTCATGATCTGACACACTAACAGTTTTGGTATGGGTTCCATGAGAGGACCATTGAATTGGGTTCCATGAGAGGACCATTGAATTGGGTTCCATGAGAGGACCATTGAATTGGGTTCCATGAGAGGACCATTGACTTGTCATATATACTTGTATAGTGAATGTGGAATTGTACATTGCTCATGAAATGATAACTTATATTGTATATGTTCGGTATGTGCGTGTTTACTATGTTGTGACTGCTTATATATATGTTTCACTTACTGGAATAGTCGTGTGATCCTACCAGTACACTGTGGTTGTGTACTGATACTGCACTTGCTCTTTCCTTGTTGAGTACAGGGCATCTTCAGGCGGATACTGACAGACCTCAGCTAGGTGACTATTGAACGTGACCAGATTCAAGGGTGAGCCAGTTCTTTGAGGCTGCGGAGTCTTTCCTATTGTTTAGTCCATTTTCTTCGAACTTAGACTATTTAGATATTTCTTATGTTAGTTGGGGTTGTACCCCTTTTCCTTAGACTTGTTGCACTTTAGATGTTTTGGTATAATGGCTTTCAGGTTCTAGAAGTTGTTTTTCCGCATTAGTTTGGTTAGTTTTATTTAAACCTTTGGAGTTTATGGGAACTCTATATAAATTCTGCATTTAAACCTTCTTCCGTATCTTTAAATGTCTAGCTTTGGGGTTAGTTGGTTAGTAGTAATGGTTCTCCCACCAGAAAGTTAGTGTGGGTGCCAATCACGGTGGTCTGGGTCTTGACAAAGTTGGTATCAGAGCCCTAGGTTCGTTGATCTCATTGTACCAAAACGAGTCTAGTAGAGTCTTGCGGAACGGTACAGAGACTTCTGTACTTTTCTTTGAGAGGCTATAGGGATTTAGGAAAAACTCATTTATTTCTATTCCTTTGGTGCTATGACTTAAATCCAACTGGTATCTTTCCTCCTTCCTTCTATGTTCAAAACTAGAGCAACAGAAGTGGTAACACCATCACTAGCAAGAGAGGATGTGTATAGACTACCGATAGTTGAATAGGGTCACCATTTGGAACAAGTATCCACTACCTCAGATAGATGATCTTTTTGATCAGTTGGAAGGGGCATCAGTTTTCTCTAAGATTGATCTAAGGTCTGGTTATAATAAGCTAAAGATTTGACATGAGGATATACCAAAAATGCCATTCGGAACCCGTTATGGGCACTATGAATTTTTAGTAATGTCATTTGGGTTGACAAATGTGCCTGCAACTTTCATGAGTTTGATGAATTGTGCGTTCAAACCATTTCTGGATTCATTTGTTATGCTGTTTATTGATGGCATTTTAGTTTGTTCTAAGAGCGAGGAAGAACATGTTGACAATTTTTGAATAGTTTTCAGTGTCCTTGGGAGACAAAAATTGTATGCTGAATTTTCTAAGTGTGAGTTTGGTTGACTTCGGTTGCCTTATTAGGGCATGTAGTTTCAAGAGAAGGGATAATGGTAGATCCCCAAAAGATTGAAGCAGTCAGGAATTGGGTCCGATCTAGTTCTGTTATTGAAATTAGGATTTTTTTGGGGCTCGCTAGCTACTATCGTCGTTTGTGAAGGGATTGAGGTCAGATTTGTAGATTCTAGCTTATAGGTGACAACATTCAAGAAGTTTTGGTAAGGGACGGCTAGATAATGAACACTATTACTTTGGGAAATGCATTTAGTATTATTGTCATAACATGTATGGTTTTTTTAGCGAATGATGAAATTAAGTTATGCTAATTGAGGTTAGAAGCTATACTACGATTTAATGGATTTATTGTATGTCAAAGAGGGTCAGGATACGACTGCTCCAGTAGCAGCGATGCTTACTTTGTTAAGTTATTAAGTGTGTTAAAATTGTGGAAAACCTGGGCATATGGGGAGGAAATCAGCGAGGCCGTGGAGGCTGGGGAAATGGTAATGCAGGTAGAGGAGCAGTGCAGCCAGGCAAGGAGGTTTCCAGTCAAGATGACATGGCTTAGTTTTATGCCTTTCCGGGCAAGACCGAGGCTGAGGTATCTGATGTAGTGGTCACAGGTACTATTCTTGTATGTGACCGGATGGCTACTGTTTTGTTTGATCCGGATTCTACTTATGCATACGTGTCAGTTCTGTTTGTCTTGGGATTTGATGCGGTTTGTGATGTGCTTGATGCCCCCATCCATGTTTCTACCCTAGTTGAAGAGTCAGTCATAGTCACCCATGTATATCGTGTTTGTCGTGTTGTGTTTATGGATTTTCAGACTTGGATTGATTTGGTTATGCTGGATATGACTGACTTCATATAATCTTAGGCATGACTTGGTTGTCCCCCTATTAGGTTGTGCTTAATGGTAATGCTAAGTCGGTAACTCTAGAGATCCAGGGTAGGAAAAAGTTAGACTGGGAAGGGGTGTACAAGCCTAAGCCAGCTAAGGTCATATCTTTCGTGCGGGCTAGGAAACTGGTGGGACAAGGGTTTTTGGAGTAATTAGCTCATATTCGGGATGTTGATGTTGAGTCTCCCTCTATTGAGTCTATTCATGTAGTGTCTGAATTCAAGGAAGTGTTTCCTATCGAATTGCTTGGTATGCCTCTAGATAGAGATATAGATTTCTTCTTTGACTTGGAAACTGACACTCGCCCATCTCCATTCCTCCTTATCGCATGGCTCTGGAAGAATTGAGAGAGCTTAAAGCTCAAATCTAGGAGCTTGTTGATAAAAATTGCATCCGTCCTAGTGTTTCCTCGTGGGGTGGTCCTGTCTTGTTTGTTAAGAAGAAGGATGGTGGTATGAGGACTGGTGATTTTATCTTAAGCCATAAAGGATTGGATTGATACCGAAATGATAAGCTTATGGATAAGGAATGTCCCAATGAGTATACTTGGGTAAAGGAAATTGAAGTAATTTAGTGAGAAAGTGCGTATACAAATTGGTTTAGTCCTTTGAATTTAATGGGTATACCTGAGTTTGAGGTGTCATGTCTATGAAAAGGTTGACTTCGTAGTGATAGCCAAGGCTAACCGAGCGTGATGGTAGTAAGGGTTCGCGATGGATTGTGATGGAATGCAACTATATAATAAGATTGTTGGTTAAGTGAATTTTGTATAGTAATTACGACTTGCGAGTATCCAAGATTGTGGTTTTCTAATATTTGGTGAGTAACGTGGTTGTATGGAAAGTTTTAAGAGATGGTGGGACACTAATCGAATAGACTTTAAAATAGCTAGAGTCATAATGAAGGAAAAATAGTGAGATGTAGTACAGCCTTGAGAGAGAGGCGAGAGCAAGAATATTTTATTTGATTGCAAAGGCTGAAGAGATATCTTCAGAGGGGTAGATAATTGGGAAAAACTTAAGAAAGGAATGAACAGACATTAGCTCGAGGGTGATGATAAGTGCTTTGTTTTTGTTTTTGAGTTTAGTGATGAGTACGAGTGAATTTCTAGCGAAGGATATTGTAAGATCGATGGAGATGCGATCAATAATAAGCGAAGATCCATGAATTCATAATTATCTTTAAGGTATAAGCTAATGTTGATAGATACAGGGATTGTGTTATACGGTTGAATTTACAATTCAAACTTTTCATTGTTATGTCTACATTTGTGGTAATATATTTGTCAAGGTATGAATTTGCAAGGTGAGAAATGATCAATTGGATCAGGTTTTGAGAATTTGAAAGGACTTACACCTAGTTTGGTCGTAAAGTTATTACTGTTGATTGTTAAAGTACCTAAGAAGGGTTTTCATTTAAAAAGTGTTGGTTTAGAGTAAGGTAAATGGTCGGAGTGTTTATGATGGTTGTTAGTACTGAGAGTGTGGGCTTCCGTGGAATGTTGTGAAGAATATGTGGAGTCAACTGAATGGAAATGGCTGGTATTGACTCTTCAAAGGAAACCCTTTAGTGTTATTCAATAAATTCTTATGTGACATCTATTTCATTTTGTACATGGTTGTGAGTATGATGCACTAGCTATGCTCATGCATGTTTTCACTTTTGTGGGTGGATCCCTAGTGGTGGATCAGGTGTACCGATCCTGCGATGTTCTCTTGGTTGAGTGGGATGATTTGAGAAGACGTGGTTATTTCATATGACTTATGTGATGTTGTCTTGGAATTGTTAAAGTACTTCAGTGGTTCTACATGTACCACTTTGCTTATGAGAGTTTATAGAAGAGCTACCAAGTGTATCTATGGTTGTCCGACAATCTTAATATTCATCTAGTCGTCAAGGTCATATATCGATTATGTGTGGTTGAGTGTGGGGATCATTGGGTCCAATTCTACTATTTTTAAGAGGTAATCTACAATTACTAGTCTAGCATTTTGATAGTGTTGTTAGAGGGTTTGTATGCTTGGACATATTCCTCGATGAGTCGCTAATGTCTAAAGATAAAATATTTATAACTTAAGTTCATGGGAATTTATTTTGTGAGATGGAGATGTTGATAAGAACTATGATTGTTTGGGTATTATGAGTGTGTTGGTTGGTTCAGGTCCACCTCTAATTGTAGCGAGCATTGATTTAGGATTTTATCATGGTTATGTGAGAAAGGATTCATCCTGATTATTGTGTCAAGGTCCTTGATAACACGTTACAGACATATGTACGATCAACTTTGGTGGTTATTGGGAATAGCTTTGTTGTTAGTTAAGTTTACATACAACAATATTTATCACTCGAGTATTGAGATGACATCATTGATGCACTGCATAGGAGGGGATGTAGGTCTCCTAGTGGTTGGTTTGATGAATTTGAGGCGGGACCTTTTGATGAGAATCATTAGGGAATGTGAAATTTATTCGGGAGATGTTCTAGCAGCTCAGATTAGGCATAAAGAGTATGCAGACCGGAACGTCAGATATTTGGAGTTTATGAGGAGGAGCCTATAGCAATTCTAGATAGAGAAGTTCACAAGTTAAGGTCAAAGGATATTGCATCTGTCAAAATCCAATAGAAGCATCGTCCGATTGAGGAAGCGACTTAGGAAACCCATAAGGACATGCGAGATAAGAATCCCGAGCTATTCAACGATCCAGCTATTCAACGATCCAGGTACTACTCTACCCTTACTTTAGCCAGTCTTTCCTAGTTGATCACTCGGGGACGAGTGATGGGTAAATTGGTATCTATTGTAACGATCTGATTTCGTCGTTAGGGAAAAGCCAATGGGGAAATAATTGGGGCCAGAAAACTTTTGAGTAGTAACTTAGAAATTCCTAGCCTAGTCCAGATTTAGACGAAAACTAAGTCAGTGAGGTCTAGAGAAATCTGTGTCATGCCCCGAGCCTACACCCTAGGCGGGACTGGCACTCGAGAACCATTGCTGGCCCCAAGCGAACCCTTGGTCTGGCTTACTTACTCAGCGGAAGTCTTAAACACAAAAAATAGTCTCAAAGGATAACTCATGCAAATGTCTTTAAGAAATATTAAACTTAGCCAAAATGGCAACTCAAGTCTCAGCCATTAAAACAGGAAATAGAAAACTCAAGAACTAACATATGACTGTCTATGAAGCCTCTAAACAACTGA
>JAJONR010002073.1:0-61838 GCA_029582245.1 Solanum etuberosum
AAAAAAAACATAAGAAAATAAGAAGAGAACTGCAGCGACCTTCTGAAGCTTCCAAGAAGCGAGACCGAATCTTGCTCTTTCGAGTCTTATGTGATGCTAATGGTGGGTTTCTCAAATTGAGGGTACCCGTGGTTTGCTGGAAAACAAGGTGCCAATACACATGTTAACAGGTAAAGAACCAAGAAATGAATGCTTCAAAATTATTTTTGTGAATAAATCTAGAAGCTCACGTCTGGCTTTCTTCCTCAAGTGGCTGAACAATTGGAATTTAAGAGAAGTTTAGAAGTTCAATTGTCTCTCTTAAACCATTGAAAAGACTTGTGGATCCTAAATATCACTTTATCAATAACAAAATTAACAACACCATACACTATAATAAGTAATGAAGTTAAGAATGTGTGATGTCAACCGAACTAAACATTGAATTAATTTATCGAATTGCCAAAAAGGGAAAGAAAAGAAATCAGCAGATACATTACAGATACAAATACATTGTCTCACCCTTCACACCTAGAAAATAATCATATTCAGTGAAATCACAATCTGAATATTCTCAATAGTCTGTTCCAGTTGTTGGTCTTGCTTACCTTCTTACTGTTCCATCAAGGTATTGTTCCCCTTTTCTACAGCTAATCAATCTCTATTTCATGTAAAAGTTCTTCACAAGTCTAGGTTTAGCCTCCTACCGTCTTCTTATTGCTTTTTCTGTAAATGCCACTGGCTGTCAACTTTTTTATGTATGTCAGCTTAACAGAAATGGTGTCACATCCATTCCACGTTCTTTTCTATACAATATCCATGTTGTCAGCCTGTGCCCTGGTCTTAAAGACCTGAATTGAAGTTTCTGGATCATCTGCTAGAGATGTTGCCAAGGAGATTAAGGTAAAGGGTCTTGTTTCTTTTGTTGTGTAAACTTTTAGTCTCCTATTTTATTCCATCAGTCATGAACTTTATGGAACAATTTTATCCTATCCTTCTATCATGTCTAACTTGGAAATCAACCTCTTTGCCAAGACGAAGACCAAGCTCAAATGTTACTGAATCATGTTTGCGGAAAAGTCATTTCTATTTAAGAAATTACATCAGCAACTTCAGTAAGTTTCACAAATATCTATGCTTGCTCAGTTTACTGAAGAAATAGAGTAAGATATACAATTTTTTTAACTAAGTGAATTTACCTACCGCTGGATTATCTGGCATTTTAGAATGACATGCTAATCAAATTATAATAAGAAAATCATATTGGGATATAATATAAAAAATGATCTAGTAAAATTGACATTTTGGCCCTTCGTCATTTTCATAGAATGATATCTTCTTTTAGAAAATTAATTAAACTCAAAAAGTAATAATGCATAAACTATCTTAAGTCAGAAAAATCAAGACTTTACCTCTTCTATTTGGATATCATAAAAAAGAAGATGTAGACTCACCAAAAAATAATAATTCCGCTCAATTTTTGTCAAGTAACTATTGTCTAAATTAGAAATACCAAATGTTGAACATGAAAGAATGCTTCTTCATCAGATTTCGTTAACTATAATAGATTATTAACTCCAGTTATATTCAAGAGCATAGACACTTCAATGTATAAATGTGGCAATTGTCGTAGACTGATAGTGAGGGTAAAATAATAGTATTATAATTAATTATTTTAGTACATATTCCTTTGATGTTCTCTTAGGTACGTGCTACATTATGGGTCATAGGGTGCAGGAGGTTCATATACACTACTTCCAAAATATAAAAGAGATACTATTTTATATAGAAAAAGTTCAGTTTCAGAGAAAAGAATGGTATGAAAAAGAAATGTATATCATGAAAGAACAACAAAACAAAAAGGCTAAGAAAACTTGTCTTTATAATTTATATTCAGTTTTATTTTCAGTATCAATGCAATATTAGTTATCCCACTGTATTTTATTTTAGGTCTAAAAGAATTAAGAAAAGGGGACTAATAATGTTGATGGATAAATTGAATTAGTTCCTAAGATTTTTTATATGCAAAAATCAGCCTATAGTAGACGATTCTTGCAGTTCTACTAATCCACAATTTATAGAGAAAGTAGAACAATATACCAAACACAAAAATTAAAAAATAATAGTACCAGTAAACAATACTCAAGATCTCATTGTTGATCAAAACAAAGCAAGGATAATATATGTAACAAGTAATTAACAATCATATCTTGCATCTTTAGCATGTGGAAAATGAGAGTATGTAGCATTGTGAAACAAGTCAAGAAGAGTCTTTGCTCATTATCTCCCAGAAATTTTAAACCTGCAACACCAAAAGGACAAAAACAACAGAATAGTTAAAATATGATTGGCTCATTCATAACATCAAATACCTTGGGTGCACAATCCATTGCTAAAATTCAATAAACTTTGACAACTCAAAAATATTCATAAGGTGGTTTAATTCTTCACTAATTAGTTGAAAACGAAGACAAAATTCATCAAAGAGACATACATGTGTAAATCATGTACAATTACAAACATAGATATGAAAATTTTAGTAAAATCATATATTCAAAAGGACTGAACATTTACAAATACACCATATATATATATATATATATATATCCCTTTTGATTTTTGTTGGAAAAGAGCAGCAAAGTCCATCTGAACCGTCCAATAAAGAATAAGAGGAGAGAAAAGTGCCAATGGCATGCGGAACGGGCACGGAGAGAAAGAAGTGTGGAGGAGAAGAGGCCTACCGAATCGAATCTATTTAGAAAGAAGATGTTTTATCTCATAGAAGAGTAAAATTTAGTCATCCAATAACATATGTCCATGTTGACCGTACACACATTATTTTTTAGTACAATAATTCAATGCAATGTTCTTCCTTGCTAAAAGTACGTTTGATGTTGCTTTTTGTACAAATATTTATAGTTGTGTTCATCCTAGACCTTATTGGCTAATAAAATAGGGTAATATATATATATATATATGTATGTATATGTATATATATATATATGTATATATATATATATGTATATATATATATATATGTATATATATATATATATGTATATATATATATATATGTATATATATGTATATATATATATGTATATATATATATGAAGAGAGAGAGAGAGATTGAACCATCTTTGACTTTTTTGTGCATTCCCTTTTCTTATTTTTAACCCCTCAATAGAAATTGTGGTTTCGTCACTACCTCAACTTATGGTTACTAAACTTATAAACATTCTAATTTAATTCTTAAAATACATTTCCATAAATAAATTTGAATTAGCTCTTCACACATATTGTTTATTCCTCCTTTTCTTTATAAAGATACTTCGGAAAAGGGTCTAAAATCTTCCTCAAGTATTTGAATTCGTACAAAATTATCCTTCATCCACCTATCAGTCCTAAAATACCCTTGGCATCCACCTTTTGACTCAAAAATACCCTCGATGTTAATCTTTTGTCTCATATTTGTCCTTTTTTTAATAGCTCCCTTAAAGTAAAATTTTTAAATATTTATTTATTATTTTTCGTAATGTGATTGGTCAAAATTTAAACCCTTCTCAAATAAATAATAAAAAAGATATTCTTAAAATTTTATTTTTTTATAAAACCATATATGATTCATATTTTGACTCGATACACCTGAAAATAATATTAAAAAAATAATTAATTTCATGATATCTTCTTATTGACCTATTTTAAATCAACCCTCAATTTATTATAACCCAACTCATAAATGGGGATCAACCGAAAATTCATTCTCACCCCGACTAATTGTCCATCTAAAAAAATATTATTTTTATTAATATAAAAGTTTCTATCGATTATCCAAATGTGTTGTTCATTTTCTCTTTTTATTCTTTTTCTTCATTTCATGTTCTTAATTAGGATATCCAGGACACAAACTTTAAATGAACTCATATTTTTATATTCTTTTAATTTGTATTATTGTCATGGTGGGATGGGGGTGTTAAATTAGGTCTTAGGCCTAACTCACACCCCAAAAGTTAGCTCAAAGGGAGGAGGATTGCCCAAGCCTTATAAGGACTCCACCGATCTCACTTTTGTCATTCTTTAACACCCCAACTCACGCCCAATGCTTAGCATCTGGTAAGTGGGTAATTTTTTTTTTTTGGGAATTTTTTTTTTTGGGGGCCTCAACATTGGGTGAGATGAGCCCTGCTCTGATACAATGTTAAATTAGGTCTTAGGCGTAACTCACACCCGTATCAGAGAAGAACTGTTACAAATCCCTAAACAGAAATAAAAAGAAAAGAAATCTAAACAATGTAGAAATCTAAACACTGTAGAACAAGGCTAAGAAAAGATAAAATAAACCAGATTTCTATAGCTTCCCATGGGAAAAAAAACCCAAATCAACCCAATATTCAGGGAATTTACAGGACTATCCCTACACACAAATCCTCTATTCCTGTGCTTCTACTTCCTTCCCCTCTTTGGGGTAGCCTTCTTCACCGGCGACTTCACGTTCTTCGCAGGTGCCTTCTTAGCCGGCTCCTTTTTGGCAGGTATTGCCTTCGGTGCAACTTTCCGACTTGGAGTCGTTATGGTAGCTGTCTTTGCAACCTTATCTGGCTTCGTCTTAGCCTTCAAATTTGGCTTGACCGCAGCCTTGGTTTTTGCAGGAGCATCTTTGGGCTAGGTAACACCCGCCGCCTTCGTCTTCACCTTAGCAGCAGGTTTTGCCTTGGCAGCGGGCTTTGCCTTGGCAGCGGGTTTCGCCTTTGCAGCTGGCTTTGCCTTAGGTTTGACGGCTGCTTTAGGTCTTGCAGCAGGCATCTTTTTCACCGGGGCAGCAGCAGCAGCAGGCTTAGAACCCGATGGAAGCTTGTAAGAGCTTTTGACTTTCACCAGCTTCTCAGAAGCAACAAACTTCTTCAACTGGGTAAGCAACAATTTTTTGAAATTGGATGGAAGAGTCTTCTAATTTTCCTCAATGAACATGATAATAGTGTACTGGCTGGATCCAGTTCTCTCCTTCAATGTCACAATTGCATCCTTAATCATCTCCTTGAAGTTCTTTACAGATTCAGCATCGAGCTTTTGCTTACAAATCACTTGGCATGGTTGTTCTTGTCTCATTTGAAAACTATACACCGAATTCTCTATGCGATCACCTTGCAAAATCTCCCCTAAATTCTCTGCACTATTCAAAATCTTGGTAGGCATGCAGTAGTCATTTGAAAACTATACACGGAATTCTCTATGCGATCATGGGTTCTCTTAATTATTGATTTAAATGATTGAATTATGATCTCTTATGCATGCATTGATGAAATACTATATTTTTATGATGATTTCCCCTATGAACCCCTATAATCCCCATGTTTTCAAGTTATGCTCATATGATGTGGGATTTTGATTATAAAGGAAGAATTTTATGAAATTAAGCATGTATATGTAGATTTAAATGAATTTATGATGAAATCCATATCTAACCCATGTTTTCTAAATGTTGATGATTGAAAGTGGGTTGTGAACCTTGAAAGATAAATTATGGAATTATGCATGACCTTATGAAATCTATGCAAATGTTTTAAGGATGCTTTGAGAGTAAAGTATAAATGATAAGGTTGTTGTTGTGTTATTGAAAATATTTTTCTCATAAACACATGAAAGCTTGATGTGAAAGGTTTTCTCACATAATAAAGGATTCTAAGGTTGAAAGATCTTCTCACCTAATTGAATCAAAGAATAAGAGCTATCCTAAAGACTTACCTTGGATTGGTTATTGAATGATACCTTTCCATGGATAATGACTTAGCTTGGATTGGAAAGATGACGTGCCTTTCCATGGATAATAAGAACAAGTAAGACATGACTATTTCGTGTGATTTATGCTTACCACCGAGAGGATATTGAGATGGAGGTTCTCCCGTTAGTAGAGGTCGAGTTTCTAGTCGCAATCTCCTTATTCCTTACCTATATTCCCCTATAGGATGATTGTCTAGATATACATTCGCTAGTGGATTCACTTAAGCTAGAAGTTCATGGTTGTTACCTTGGCAAGTAGGACAACCCTTTTCAGTGTTAGAGACAATAGGGGATCATGTTACAGCTCACATGGTCTCTATATTGGTTAAGGCTACTTCGCACATTAATAATGAACTAAGGTTACTTCAAGAAGTATCTCATATATGTCCAAAGGTTTTAATGATGTTAGCTTGCATTGACCATGTTCTATGACTTATGTTTTCTAACCCTTTTATATCATGGTCTAGCTTGGTCAATTGCAGGTCATGAAATGTCTTCTTTTAGCATGATTTAAATGTTTTATGCATATCTATTATACTTGGTACATTATTTTGTACTAACGCATACTCTTGCCAATATTTCCCCAAATATAGGGTCTGACAGTTAGGTTTCTCAGTTTTGTTGCTAGTGGTTGATCTCGAGGTTCCCGAGCTTTGGTGAGTCCTCATGCTTCAAGGACGTATTTCATTGTTTCACTTTCTTTCTTGTATTATGTTTTTGGACATGATGTATGGGCTACGCCTAATTTCATTCTATTGTATTAGATGGCTATTGAGACAAGTGTTTTAGACATCCGATTTTATTTTATAAAAACTATTGTACTTAGACTGTCGTTTTACTTATTTTGTTATATTCTTATGTTATGAATGCTAAGTGGCTTGTATGGGGTTAATTGGGGTCCTATACGCCATGTTACATCTAGGGGGTACCCCTGGATCGTGACAAACTTGGTAATTAAAGCACAAGATTTAGAATGGTCCTAGGATGTCTCATAAGCCACGTCAAGTAAAGTCTCGTTTATGAGTGTGAAGCGCACCATATTTATTAATGAGAGGCTAAAAGATGATTAGGAAACTCCACTTCTTTCATTACTCTAAAGTCGTGCGGTAGAGTTTAACTCTATAAGGTGTCTCTCCTAATCCTTACCCGATGCTCTACAGGATATGTCTACTCAAAGAGCTTATGCTAGAAGGAATGTGAGGGAGAATGTGGAACAAAAAGCCTCTCCCCAAGATCCTCAAGTTCCGGTCAATCCTTTGTCTGAACAAGTGACTAATGTGGAGTTTAGGGCTATTTTTCAAGTATTGGCTAAAGCCGTGATGGCCCAAGCCAATAGGGAGGTTTCAGTTCCCGTGAACCAAATCTGGGTACAACAGCATCTAGAGTGAGGGACTTCACTAGGATGAATCCTCTGGAGTTTCATGGTTCTAAGGATAAGGTGGAATTGGCCGCTTATCAACTTAAGGGTGTGGCTCAAATTTGTTTCAACCAATAGAAAGAAGGGAGATCGGAAGACGCGGGTCCCCTTTATTGGGAGAAGTTTAAGACCGCTTTCCTGGATAGGTTCTTTCCCCTTGAGATGAGGGAAGCTAAGGTGCTTGAGTTTATCAACCTTCGGCAAGGAAGTATGAGTGTGAGGGAATATGCTCAAAATTTCACACAGTTGTCTAAATATGCTCCAACGATGGTTGTCGATTCAAGGGCAAGGATGAGTAAGTTAGTTTTGGGTGTGTCCAAAATAGTGGTTAAAGAGGGTCGTACCACCATGCTCATTAATGACATGGACATCTCTCGTCTCATGGTTCATGCACAACAGATTGAAGAGGAGAAACTTAAGGAAAAGTCTAAGGAGATAAAGTGGGCTAAAATCAGTGATGGCAATTTCTCTCATGCAAGGTCCGATGGACATGGTCTTCTTAGGTTTCGACAAAAGTTTTCCAATCAAGGTTCTTCTAATGCTCTTCCTAAGTTCAACAAAGATAGGGTGTCTAACCCTAAGCTTCAAGGAGGGAATGGTAGTGGATCTTCATTGCCATGTCTACTTTTACTAGCTGTGGAAAGAAGTACGAGGGTAAGTGCCTAGCTGGCACTGATGGTTGCCTCAGTTGTGGTAAGAGTGGTCATAAGATGAGGGATCGTCCAATGCTTACGTAAAAAGGAAAAGAGGGCAAATAAGCTCCTCCTAGTGGTTTGGGTTCCAATACTCCTAAGAAAAACCGATTCTATGCACTTCCAACTCATGTTGAAATTTTTCCAACTTGATGTTTATTCCTTACTTGATCCCGATGCTACCTTGTATTTTGTGACGCCATATGTGGTTATGAGATTTGATGTTCTTCCGGATATGTTGTTAGATCCTTTTTATGTCTCTACTCTTGTTGGTGATTCTGTTGTGGCTAAGAGGGTCTATAGAAATTTCCCGTTTCCTTATCCCATAGAGTTACTCTTGTTGACTTGGTGGATCTTGATATGCTAGACTTTGGTGTTATCCTTGGTATGTATTGGCCACACTCATGTTACGCTTCTATTGATTGTAAAACTCGTGTAGTCAAGTTTCAAATCCCGAATGAGCCTATCCTAGAGTGGAAAGGGGGAAAATCTATGCCTAAGGGTCAGTTTGTCTCTTATCTTAAAGCTAGAAAGATGATTTCTAAGGGTTGCATTTACCATCTAGTTAGGGTGAGGGATGTGGATTCTGAAACCCCCACTATTGAGTTGGTCCATGTTGTTAATGAGTTTCCGGAAGTGTTTCCAGATGCTTTTATCGGTATACCTCCCGAAAGGGAAATAGACTTCGGTATTGACCTTCTCCCACATACGCAACCTATTTCTATTCCTCCTTAGCGTATGGATCTGGCAGAACATAAGGAGTTGAAAGAACAAATGAAAGATTTGTTGGATAAGGGTTTCATCCGACCTAGTATATCTCCATGGGGTGCTCCAGTTTTGTTTGTTAGAAAGGAAGATGGTTCTCTTCGTATTTGTATTAACTATCGTCAGTTGAACAAGGTGACCATTAAGAATAAGTATCCTCTTCCAAGAATAGATGATTTATTTGACCAACTTTAAGCAGTGAATTACTTCTCTAAGATTGATCTTTGATCGGGTTATCACCAATTGAGGGTGAAAGATGATGATATTCCGAATACGGCTTTTCGAACTTGGTATGTTCATTATGAGTTTTTGGTAATGTCGTTTGGGTTGACTAATGCTCCGGTGGCGTTCATGAATTTGATGAATAGAGTGTTTAGAAAATACCTTGACATGTTTGTATGGTGTTCATGTAGATATGTTTACCGACCACAAGAGTTTGCATTATGTTTTTAATCAGAATGATCTAAATCTTCGCCAAAGAAGGTGGCTTGAGTTATTGAAAGATTATGATATGAGTGTTCTCTATCACCCCGATAAAGCTAATGTGCTGGCGGATTCTCTTAGTCGGTTACCTATGGGTAGTGTTGCTCATATTGAAGAAGAAATGAAAGAGTTGGTTTGAGATGTTCCTAGATTGGCCCGATTAGGTGTTTTGTTAGTGGACTCTACCAAGGGTGGTGTATGGTTCACAATGGTTCCGAATTGTCTTTTGTGGTGGATGTGAAAGCCAAGAAAAGTCTTGACCCAATTTTGGTTGAAATAAAAGAAGCGGTGCTTAAGAAATCCGTTGAGACTTTCTCCCAAGGGGGAGAGGGTGTCCTTAGATATCAAGGTCATTTGTATGTTCCAAATGTTGATGACTTGAGGGAACATATCTTGACAGAAGCCCATAGTTTGCGGTATTCCATTCACCCAGGAGCTACCAAGATGTACCGTAATTTATGGGAATTCTATTGGTGGAATGGGATGAAGAAGGATATTGCGGAATTTTTGGCTAAGTGTCATAATTGTTAACAAGTAAAAATTGAGCATCAAAAACTGGTAGGTTTATCCCAAGACATTAGCATTCCTACTTCGATGTGGGAAGATTTGAATATTGACTTTATTGTTTTTTCTCCTCGCACCTGGCGGCAACATGACTCGATTTGGGTTATAGTATATCGGATGATGAAATCGTCCCATTTTCTTCCCGTCAAGGTTTCCTATTCGGCGGAGGACTATGCCAAGTTGTACTTGAGAGAAATGGTAAAAGTTGCACGGAGTGCCTTTGTCCATTATTTCTGATCGTGGTACCCAATTCACTTCTTGGTTTTGGAAGTCTTTCCAAAAGGGTCTTTGTACTCGGATTAAGCTTAGTACAGCCTTTCATCCCCAAACCGATGGGCAATCAGAGCGTACTATGCAAACTTTTGAAGATATGTGTGATTGATTTTAAAGGTAATTGGGATGACCATTTGTCATTGATTGAGTTTGCTTATAACAATACCTATCACTCGAGTGTTGATATGGATCAATTTAAGGCATTATATGGTAGGAGGTGTAGATCTCCTATAGATTGGTTTGAGGTGGGTGAAGTTGCCCTAATAGGTCCTGAGTTGGTACATGAGGCCATAGAGAAAGTTTGACTTATTAGAGAAAGGCTGAAAATGTCTCAAAGTCGACAATAATCATATGCCGATGTGAGAAGAAGAGATCTTGAGTTTTATGTTCATGATTGGGTTTACTTGAAAATTTCACCCACGAAGGGTTTAATGATGTTTAGTAAGAAAGGGAAGCTTAGTCCCCCATATGTAGGCCCATATCATATTTTGAGACATGTTGGTAAGGTTGCTTATGAACTAGAGTTTCCAAATGAGTTGGCATCGGTGCATTCGGTTTTCCATATCTCTATGTTGAAGAAATGTGTTGGTGATCCGACATCTATAGTTCCCTTAGAAGGTTTGGGAGTTGAGGAGAATCTTTCATATGAGGAAGTTCCGGTTGAGATTTTAGACCGGCAAGTCAAGAAGTTGAGAAATAAAGAAGTAGCTTCCGTGAAAGTGTTGTGGAGGAATCAATTAGTTGAGGGTGCTACTTGGGAGGCCGAGGCCGATATAATATCTCGATACTCTCATCTCTTTCCTTCTACTCCTAATCTAGCTTGAGGTAATGAGTTCCTCATGGTTTGTTCTTTGTTTTAGAGTCATGTGTCTTAAATCTTTCCATGGTTTCCTTACTATGCATAATCTATGAAAAGTTTAAGTTTTGAGAAAATGAGTCAATTTGATTAATTTCTACATATTCATATGCACATGAGTATGGTTTGCATGTAGACTACTTGATATGATGTTGTGAGAATGTCTTTAGCTTGGAATTGATGTTTCCTCCTCGGATGTTAGCTTAGATTCGATTTTTCCTCCTCGGATATAAGTAATGCATGCATGATGGGCTGTTAGAATTAGTTACACCCCTCTTATAATGTTTTGATTTTGTCTTAGCTTGAAGTCTATAGTTCCTACTTGGTTATATGTATTTAGATAAAGTTGCATTGATGGTTGGGTTGTAAGTTTCTCTCCTACTCTTTTCGTACTAGCTTAAACCTCATTCAAGGAAGAATAATCCCAAGGGGGAGATATTGTAACACCCCGGATCCGAAAGAGGGTAAAAAAACTGATTTTAGAAAGTTCAGGTGTCAACCCACGAAGGCCACCCACGGCCTGTGGATGGGGCCACGGACCGTAGGTGTGGTCTGTGGATGGCACCCAAAAAGGCGGTTCAAAAAATGGAACCACGGCCCGAACTAACAGACCGTTGGTGGGACCACGGTCTGTGGTCGAGGAGTGGTCCAAGACCCCAAGCTGCAGTCCCTAACAACGAACGACGGTCGTGCAGGACGGACCGTCACCCTGTTCATGGTCCGTCGATCGAGGGTCATGAGTGGGCAGTCGCCAGTTATTGTTAGGGGTAGTTGGGTCTTTTTCTAATTAATTTATTCCTATACTACGACGTTTTACACTTCACTAAGACCCCTATATAAATGATTTTAGCCCTAAAGATCACCGATTAACTTCATTCTCTTCAAACTCACCAAAAGAAGAACTCTCAAATATTTCTCTCTCTAGAAAGCTTGAAGAAGGATTCAACCTAGGGCTTCAAGTTAAGTCTCAATTCCCCCATTGAATATTAGCAATTGTATTCAAGGTATGGTAGTTTTCATCCATGGATTCCTTTCATTCATGATGTTCCCAAATCCTCCTATTTTCAAAATTAGAAATACCCAATTGAGTTAGGATTTTCTTCAATTGTTATTGGTTCTCTTGATTATTGATTAAAATGATTGAATGATGATCTCTTACGCATGAATTAATGAAATACTATGATTTTACGATGATTTCCGCTATGAACACATGTAATCCCCATGTTTTCAAGTTGTGATCATATGATGTTGGACTTTGATTATAAAGGAAGAGTTTTATTAAATTAAGCATGTATATGCAGATTTACATTAATTTATAATGAAATCCATATCTAACCCATGTTTTCTAAATGTTGATGATTGAAAGTGGGTTGTGAACCTTGAAAGGTAAATTATGGAATTATAAATGATCTTATGAAATCTATGCAAATGTTATAAAGATGCTTTGAGAGTAAAGTATCAATGATGAGGTTGTCATTGTGTTATTGAAAGGATTTTTATCATAAACACATGAAAGCATGATGTGAAAGGTTTTCTCACATAATAAAAGATTCTAAGGTTGAAAGGTCTTCTCACCTAATTGAATAAAAGAATTAGAGCTATCCTAAAGACTTAGCTTAGATTGGTTATTGAATGATATCTTTCCATGGATAATGACTTAGCTTGGATTTGCAAGATCACGTGCCTTTCCATGGATAATAAGAACAAGTAAGAAATGACTTTTCTGTGGGATTTATGCTTAGCACCGAGAGGATATTGAGATGGAGGCTCTCCCGTTAGTAGAGGCTGGGTTTCTAGTAGCAATCTCCTTATCCCTTACCTATGTGCCCCCATAGGATGATTGTCTAGATAGACATTAGCTAGTAGATCCACTTAAGCTAGAAGTTCATGGTCCTTACCTTGGCAAGTAGGACAACCCTTTTCGGTGTGGGAGACACCGGGGGATCATGTTATAGCTCACATGGTCTCTATGTTGGTTAAGGCTACTTCCCACATTAATAATGAACTAAGGTTACTTCAAGAAGTATCTCATATGTGTTTGAAGGTTTTATTGATGTTAGCTTGCATTGACCATATTTTATGTTTTCTGTTTTCTAACCCTTTTATATGATGTTTTAGCTTGGTCAATTGTATGGCATGAAATGTCCTCTTTTAGCATGATTTAAATGTTTCATGCAGAGCTATCATACTTGGTACATTCTTTTGTACTAACACATACTCTTTCCTACATTTCCCCAAATGTAAGATCTGATAGTCAGGTTTCTCAGTTTCATGGCTAGTGGTTGATCTCGACGTTCCCAAGCTTTGGTGAGTCCTCATGCTTCGAGGATGGATTTCATTATTTCACATAATTTCTTGTATTCAGTTTTTGGACATGATGTATGGGCTAGGCCCAATTTCATTCTATTGTATTAGATGGCTATTGAGGCAAGTGTTTTAGACTTCCGCTTTTTTTTTTATAAAAACTATTGTACTTGGACTGTCATATTACTTATTTTGTTCTATTCTTATGTTATGAATGCTAAGTGGCTTGTATGGGGTCTCTCGGGTCCTATACGCCATGTTACATCTAGGGGTATCCCTGGGTCGTGACAGTCCTTGTCAACCACTGCAATAATTTTAAAAGAACAAAGCTAATGGACTGATTGAAAAAGTCTTGGAAAAGTGAAAAGGGTCAGCAATGATAAAGGCAACATTTGGGGTTGACATCCTAATTTGAGTTTGCAAATTTGCAGCCCCTAAAGCATTGCAAACTGTCTCAATTGTTGGCATAAGCAAACGAGTTGCACTTAGCACATTAGTCAAGATTTCATTCCTAATTGCTACTGTTATGATCAGAGTTATCTTTGTAGAAAGATATAATAGTACAACTTCTTAAACAAAATATACTATGTACTACTTACCTTCTCGCCAAAAAAGAAGCTAGAACATAATACAATGAAATACTAACTAAAAGGTTATAATCGTCCATTAGTTTTCTCTATCTTTATTGAGTTTTATCACTATTTTGGTGTGTTACCGCGAATATGTTTTACTTGTGCATTAAATAAGGAATAAAGAAATTAAATATAAAAAGTACATATCCTCAACTATAGTAGCATCAGTTTCTCTGGTATTAAAGATGTCTGTTGTTTATGATTACTTTGGTTATGGCGACATTGGATAAAAAGATTTGTCACCTGTTACATGACGTAAGTAAGTGTTTGTAAGAACGTAGCAAGAAAAAATAACAGAAAAATACCACAGGATAAGGGAGCAAATAAATAACCAGCTAAGTAATAAAAAATTCAGACGCATAATTTTCATAATATTGGAGTAAACAAAGTAACTTTCAAATTATAGATGTAAGGAACGATATTTCTTATTTGAACTATTCTGAAGTAATTTATAACTCCCCTGACACAGCGGTGTTCATATATATAGTGAGATATCCATAAAAGTCTTAATTTAATATATGAAATAGATTTTATCATCTACAAGGGAACAAAAGCTTTACCTTTCATATATGTTCATTGTACAGAATTATGCGATTCACACCATTACCGATAACACAACAACACGTTAGACCAAACCACACTTAAGCTCTTGAACTTGATAATTGAATTACTATTGTAAAAGAGAGAAAGATTTTATCTGAATTCTTTTGAACTTTCTCTGTTCATATATCGGTTTTCCATCGGAATCAATTTTCTGGATTTCCTCATTTTAGTCTTATATTGTTGTGGGTTTAGCTTGAAGTTTCTTCACCTCATTGCATTGACGTTTTGAAATTATATTAACTTGTAGTGTGAAACTAAGGATCTGCAACTACTTATGTCATGCCCCAAGCCTACACCTTGGACGGTGGCCGGCACTCGAGAACCTTTTCTGGTCCCAAGCGAACCCTTGATTTGACTGACTACTTAGTGGAAGACTTAAATCAATAAATAAAGAGCTTTAAATGCAGAGTTTAACTCATAAATCCCAAATAAGCTCAAGTCAAAATTCTGAAAGTACTCAATATTATAAATATAATAGTTTGAAAAACATCTTCAAATAAAAGGGAAATATTGAGACACTCATCAACTCTAACTATCTATGAAGCCTCGAATACTAGGATATATGTCGGGACAAGACCCACGACAACTCAACAATAACTAGAAAATAAATATGAAATCCTCAGGAATGCAAGGAGGCTCACCAAAGCTATTACGAAACGTCTGTTGATGATCCTAAACACCTGTATCTGCATCATAAAAAAAAATTCAGGTCGAATGGCATTAGTACATTGAATGTACAACTATGTAATATAGTCGAAGCAAAACAATAGAAAGAAAGTATTGCAATAGATAAATATATACTAAGGTTTAATGTAATGAAATAAAAGAGATAAATCATTTAAAGCTTTAAAAAACTAAGTCATCTCTAAATTCAACATAATAAGTGATATATTAAAATACACTTTAACCTTATTGGAAGATTCTCTAACCGAAAACCATTTGTATGAGCTACGTGATGATATAACATTTTGTCCATGCTGCCAGATATGTCCTATACCGTGTCGGGGTAAAGAACCTCTCTACTTAGTGGATCAACTAAGCTATAAGGATTCATCTAAAAAGTATGATCCTAAACCTATATTGGGATGACATGGTTTATGAGGATTTTGAGTTGTTTGAACTCATCCCCATATCGGTGCTCAATACTACTCCAAATAATATATACGCATTCTCAAATGTATAAAACAAACTCTTTCTCTAGTTTGAAATAATTTCTCAAATTATCCTATTAAAAGAGGTAATTGCTTTGAAATATCTCTGAACTTAATAACTCATTTAGAAATCAATGTTTCTCTTTTCTCAATATAAAAATGATATCTTTAGAAAAAACTTAGTTCCATTATACTTTCTCTCAAAACATCTCTTCATACTCTACTTAAAATTCTTCTTTAGTTTTCTCATAAATCAATTTAAGACAATGATTGGTTAAAAGAATTTCTTAATAAATAACTCAATAATAAGGTTCATGCTGGAAAATAGACATGAACAACCAATTCAAAAATATCAATACATGATATACAACAACTTGACAATTGGGAATATAAATTGGAATTCAACGATGCTACTCATCTCAAGAATACTTGAAATCAAGGATAAAAATCCTGAATTACTCTTTTACTAGTTTGAAAGTAGATGTAGGGCGTTAGAATGAACTAGTCCAACACTATGATAACCTTACATACCTGGGAAGAACAAGGTTCTTGGTGAAATTGATCTTGAAGAACGCTGGAAACCCTAGCTTTTTATCCTCTTGGAACATTACTCTAATGATTTTAAGTTTTAAAGAATGTAAAAAAGGATGTCAGGATTTAGGCTTTGAATGGATGGGAAAAGTCTGAAACACCCTTAATTAATAGAAAATGGAAAACCCAGTCGCGCTTGATAGAGGTGTTGGCGGCCCATCACCAGGATGACTGCCCATCACCTTTCATCATCAAAATACTCTGAAACACTGAAAATTCTACAAAGTTGATGGGCAGCTGACGGACCGTCATGTAGTTGACCGTCTGTTAGGGCTGCCGTCAACTTTTTTCTAATAAGATAGTCTTTAGTAAAATGGACATCACTTTTTACTCCAACATCAAAATGAGGCAAACTTAGTGGCGTTGGAAAGATGAATCAAATACCTTCAATTTGATAGTTCATGGGCCACCTAAATAATTATGAGATAAGAGATATGATCGTTTGAAGTTAATATTAATAGAATCTTATGTCAAAACTTAATCGGTAAGTAAGCTTTCAACTCAATTTTGTGCTAGGGGGTTCTTGCCACCTTAGTTCATATGCTAAACCATTCCAACACTAAAGAATTGAACTTTACGCATATGAGAAATTTAAGAATTACACACTACGATTTTACATGCAGTTAAAGAATGGTTCGGGCTTAGCTTAGAAATTTTTTGGGTGTTACAATATCTCCCCCTTAGAATCATTCGTCCTCGAATGATGGCTGAACTGAGCATGAAAAGGGTAGGGGAATGTTTAACAGCCCAATTTAGTGAAAAAATACACATAAAACTCATGAACTAAAAACACTGAAGGAGACATTAAATTAAATAAGTACTTTAGGAAGAATAAATACCTTGGACTAGAACTAACTAAGAGGAAAGAAATAAGAGAGTATCTGGTCTTCATATCCTCCTCAACCTCCTAAGTTTCCTTCTCAACAAACTCATTTCTCTATAAGACCTTGACTGATGCAACCTCTTTGGTTCTCAACTTGAGAACCTAATGGGAATCTCCTCATAAGATAGGATGTCCTCGATACCAATATTCTCGGTAGGCATAATAAGAGAAGGATCACTCAAACACTTCTTTAGCATAGAGACGTAAAATACGGGATGGACTGTTGCTAACTCTGACGGTAGATCCAACTCATAAGCTACATTACCAACTCTCTTTGATATCTTGTAAGGACCAATGTATCGAGGACATAGTTTTCCATTCTTATCATATCTAACACCCTTCATAGGTAAAACCTTCATATATACCTAATCATCAACCTCAAATTCCAAATCTCTTCGTCTAACATCTTTATAGGATATCTGGCGGCTTTTTGTTGTTTTCAGTCTCTCTTGGATTATTTTCACCTTCTCCATGGATTGATGAACTATATCTGATCCTATCAACTCAGCTTTACCAACCTTAAACGAGCCAATAGGATATCTATGCCTTCACCCATAAAGAGCCTTATAAGGAGCCATCTGAATACTCGAGTGATAGTTGTTATTGTGTGCAAACGCAATAAAAGGCAAGTAGTCATCCCAATTCCCTTTGAATTCCAACACACATTGTCACGCCCCAAGCCTACACCCTGTGTGGGACTGGCACTCGACAACCATTGTTGGCCCCTAGCGAACCCTTGGCCTGGCTTACTACTCATCAGAAGACTTTACTCAACAAAGATAAATCCATGTAATAAACTAAAATGTTATAAAGGAAACATTCAACTGGCCAATAAGGCAAACTCAAGTCTCAACATAATAGAATGAAAATGGAAAGACTAATAACTATAACTAGTTGTCTATGAAGCATCTTAAACTATGAGGGATGTCGGGACAAGATCCCGATCATCCTAACAACTGAAAATACTAACGGAATGTAAAAAGGGATCCTTCGGAAGCAAGGAGGCTCACCAAATGACTCTGAATGCTCAACTAGAACAACGAGGTGTTGGATGTTGATCCTGGTTACCTGTATCTGCATCATAAAATGATGAAGGCCAAATGACATCAGTACATTGAATATACGAGCATGCGAGGGGAATACTAAAACAAGACATAAGCTTGAAAAGGAACTGAAGAAACTTACCTTGTCTAAACTGAACTCAACTCATTTCAATATAAAGCAATAATAAGGATGCAATATAAAGAAAAGCTTAAAAACATGTAAAACCAACTTAGTGTATTGAAAAAAATACAATAACTCAGTTTGTATATGACAATACAAATAACTTTGTGTATATAAGAATACAGAATTCTCTGTGGGATTTTCTCTAACCGACAACCATCTCTATGAGCTTAAGTGATGGTACAACATCTTGCCTCATGCTGGTAAGGTTATTCTATACCTTTTCAGGAATATAGAACCTAACTCACTAAGTGGATCCACTAGTTTATGCTAAAATCATTAAGGAATCAGCTAAAAAGTATGACCATTTTCCACCCATGTTGGCTACAGTTTATGGTGACTTTTAATTATCTGAACTCAAATTTGTCCCCAAATCGATGCTCAATACTACTCTAAAAATATACTAGCTCATATTTTTAAAAACATAACTCTTTATGTGGTTTGAGATTATTACTCAAAACTAGCTCAAAAGCTCTCTTAGAAATCGGTGTTCCCTCTCTTGGAAATCAGTGTTTCCTCTCTTGTTTAAATGTGATAACATTTTAAGTCTTGGGAATACTTAGTTCCCATATAATCTTTTGAAGAAATACTTCACTATTGCTCTTACTCAACTCACTGCTCAAGTATTTAAAACAAGTTTTAAAACGTTTGCGAAAGACTTTTGAAAAACACTCTAAGAACTCTTTAGACTTGGCTCTTAACTCTACCTTATATTTGAATTATGAGTTCAAGGTTATGATTTGTGATAGGAAAGATATCATGATGATTAGGAGTGCTTTTAGATAGTTAGACATGAGAAACGATTAAGAAATCACTACCTGGAAGCAAGTCCACGACGCGGAGATGCATTTTATTATTTGGTCGCGAAATAAATTTTGAGGCAGAGGGGTCCGCGATGCGGAGAAAAATTCTGTGAAAAGGGGGGGCAGGTCCGCGACGCAAACTGGATTGCTAGTTTCGCCCGACTTTTTCCTTCTTCATTTTCTAACCCCAATTCACCTAAATTCAAATTTTTTTTCTCAATTTCTCTTTAGGTTCAGATACCAAGTATATTTACACAAGAATCTATTCATAAACGACTCTAAAATTGACACTATTTACTCAAGAACACAACAATCCTCACTTAACTCTAGAACGAAAGCCAATATTCAAGAACACAATTCAAAATCATCAACTTTCAACTTTCTAGAACGAATTTTGCTGAAATAAATATGACTGGCGTTTGGGTGAATGAACCCAATGCTATGAAAGTCTCACATACCTCTTAGGATCGAATCCTTGGCGAACTCCGCAACAAAAATCACAAAAACTTGACGAATCTTGACCTTTTCTCCTCCTTTCTCTTGTTGAGTTCTTTCTCTAAAAACCCTAGCGTGAAATATGAGTGTGTAAACTGAACCAATTAAATTTAGACCCCAAATAAATTACTAAAAATGGATTTAATTAGTTGGGTAATGAAAAGACCAAAATACCCTTCTAAAATACGGGTGACTTTCCTTATTCAGACAGCCCGACTTCAACTTGGCATATCTCCCTCATACGAACTCGAAAACTAGCAAACTCTATGGCGTTGGAAAGATAATTCAAAGTCCTTTCATTTGATATCTTGTAGCCCACCTAACTCATCTTGTTCTAGGTGTTATGGTCATTTGAAGTTGACCCAAAACTTATACTTAACATAACTTGCCAAATTTCAGATTTTCATTCTTCCGAAAATGGTTCTTTCTAATTTTAGCTCTTTCAAATAACAGGGTGTTACAATATCTCCCCCTTGGGAACATTTGTCCTCGAATGAGATTACTCTTAGTAGGCTAAGGGTGTAACATCTAACATCCAGCTCAAACACCCAACAAGAATAATGTAAACACAACAAGTCAACTTAAAGTAAATGCCAAGAAAAGTATTAGTACCTTAATTTGGAATTCCTCCGGACTCGAAGAGATGTGGGTGCCTCTTCTTCATGTCCTCCTAAGCTTCCCAAGTAACTTCCTCAAAAAATTGATTTCTCCACAAAACTTTGATTGATGCTACTTCCTTGGTCCTCAACTTGCGAACTTGACTATCTAGAATCTGAACAGGAATCTCCTCATAAGATAAGATATCCTTAATACCAATATCTTCAGTAGGTATGATAAGTGAAGGATCACCCATACACTTCTTCAACATGGAAATGTGAAACACCGGATGAACCGCTGCTAACTCTTGGGGTAGGTCTAACTCGTAAGTTACATTGCCAATCCTCTTGGATATCCTGTAAGGACCAATATATCGGGGACTAAGCTTCCCCTTCTTACCAAATCTCATAACACCCTTCATGGGTGAAACTTTCAGGTAAACCCAATCATCTACTTCAAACTCTAAGTCTCTCCTCCTAAAATCTGTATAAGATTTCTGACAACTCTGCGTTGGTTTCAATCTCTCTTGAATAAACTTTACTTTTTCCATGGCTTTATGCACTAAGTCTGGTCCTATCAACCTAGCTTCACCAACCTCAAACCATCCAATAGGAGATCTGCATCTTCTCCCATAAAGAGCGTCATAAGGAGCCATTTGGATTCTAGAGTGGTAACTATTGTTATAAGTAAACTCAATTAGAGGTAGGTGATCATCCCAATTACCCTTGAAATCAATCACACAAGCCCTCAACATATCTTCTAAAGTCTAGATAGTGCGCTCTGCTTGACAATCAGTCTGAGGATGAAAAGCAGTTTTTAAGTTCACCTTCGAACCCAAATCTTTCCGAAATGACTTCCAAAATTATGCAGTAAATTGTGCACTTCTATCTGAAATAATCGACACTTGAACTCCATGAAGTCTAACTACCTCTTGAAGATACAACTTGGCATAATCCTCTACTGAATGGGTAGTCTTTACCGGCAAAAAGTGGAATGATTTAGTCATTTGATCTACAATCACCCAAATGGAATCATGCTGCATGCGAGACCGTGGAAAACCTGTAATAAAGTCCATATTGATCATCTCCTACTTCCATTACGGAATCTCTATATTCTGAGCCATACCACCGGGCCTCTGGTGTTCTACCTTCACTTGTTGGAAATTCGGACACTTAGCAATAAACTCTGCAATGCCCTTCTTCATACTACTCCACCAATAAACCTCTCTCAAATCATGATACATCTTTGTGGAACCCAGATGGATAGAATATCCGGAGCTATGAGCTTCCTCCATGATCCTCTCTTGGAGGTCATCCAACTTTGGTACACACAATCTGCCTTGATAGCTCAATACACCATCTCCCCCTTGTTCAAAAGCAATCACTTTTTGCTTATGAACATTTGCTTTTAATTCATGCAAAATAGGATCTTGTTCTTGTTTCTCTTTCACTTCAGACACTAATGATGATTCAGCCTTATTCATCACCACTACTCCTCCTTCGCTAGAATCCATTAAACGAACTCCTAATCGCGCAAGTCTGTGCATATCTTTAGCTAACTCTTTCTTGTCTTCATCAAAATGAGTAGTACTACCCATAGACAATCTACTCAAGGGATCAGCAACAACATTAGCCTTACCCGGGTGATAGAGAATACTCATGTCATAATTCTTGAGTAACTCTATCCACCTTCTCTGTCTGATATTAAGCTCTTTCTAACTAAATACATATTGAAGACTATTGTGATCAGTGAACACATCCACATGAACACCATAAATATAATGGCACCATATTTTCAAAGTAAATACTACGGCAGCAAACTCTAGATCATGGGTTGGGTAATTCCTCTCGTGAACGTTAAGCTGTTTGGAGGAATAAGCTATAACATTGCCATTCTGCATTAACACACAACCCAATCCAACTCTGGACGCATCACAATATAGTACAAAACCTTGTTTACCCTCTGGTAAGGTCAATAATGGTGCAGTAGTCAACTGCTTTTTCAATTCCTGAAAGCTTTTGTCACAAGCTTCAGACCATTGAAACTTAACTGTTTTCTGAGTTAACTTAGTCTAAGGAGATGAAAATCCCTCGACGAACCTTCTATAATATCTAGCCAATCCCAAGAAACTCCTAATATCAGTTAGAGACGTGGGTCTAGGCGAGTTCTACAATTTCTCTATCTTTTGATTATCAACTCTAATTCCCTCAACGAAAATAATATGGCCTAAGAACGCCACAGACTCAAGCCAAAATTCACACTTAGAAAACTTAGCATACAACTCCTTATCCTTTAGAGTTTGAAGGACTATTCTGAGATGACTAGCATGATCTTCCTCATTCCTCGAATAGATTAGAATGTCATCAATGAATAGGATAACAAAGATATCTAAATAAGGCGTGAATACTATGTTCATAAGGTCCATGAATGTTGCAGGAGCATTGGTCAAACCAAATGATATAACTAGGAACTCATAATGACCATAACGGGTCCTAAATGTTTTCTTAGGGATATCACATTTCCTTACTCTCAACTGATGGTAGCTAGAGCTGAGGACTATCTTAGAAAAGCAAGTGGCACCCTGAAGTTGATCCAAAAGATCATCAATTCTTGGAAGAGGATACTTATTCTTGATAGTAACCTTATTCAACTGACGGTAATCTATACACATTCTAAGAGAACCATCTTTCTTCCTCACAAATAAGACTAGAGCACCCCATGAGACACTTGGTCGAATAAAACCCTTCTCAAGGAGATCTTTCAACTTCTCTTTTAACTCTTTCAACTCTGCTGGTTCCATCCTATATGGTGGAATAGAGATATGATGAGTATCGGGAAGAATATCTATGCCTAAATCTATTTCTCTCTCAGGAGGGACTCCGGGAAGATCATCTGGAAACTCTTTAACAACCTAAACTGTGTGAATAGGGGGTGTCTCAACACTAGAGTCATTAGCTCGCACTAAGTGATAGACACAACCTTTGGAAACTAACTTTCTAGCCTTAAGGTATGAAATGAAATGACCCTTAGGCACTGCTGAACTACTCATCCACTCAATAACTGGCTCATTCGAAAACTGAAACTTGACTACTCGAGTTCTACAATCAACTGAGGCATAACAGTCATGAAGCCAGTCCATACCTAGAATGACATCAAAATATACCATATCTAACTCAACTAAGTGAGCCATAGTGCTCTTGTGATTGACGGAAATGGTACAATCATGATAGACTCTCAGGTAGAATAGACACACCAAAAGGTGTAGAAACACTGAAGGGCTCAATAAGTTGCTCAGGAAGAACATCAAAATTCATTGAAATATATGGAGTCACAAAAGATAGACTCGCTCCTGGATCTAGCAAAGCATAAACAACAAAAGTAAAGACTTGGATCATACCAGTGACAACATCTGGAGAATTCTCTTGCTCTTGGCGACTAGTGATAGCATAAAGACGGTTTCCTCCTCCGCTTCTCCCTAAAGTAGCTCCTCTAGATGGAGCTCTATATGGTGGAGCAACTGAAGAAGATTGGGCTTTTTGCCCTCATTACCATTTCCGTGTCTGTTCTTAGGGCACTCTTTCATAAGGTGACCATTCTGACCACACTTAAAGCAACCAGTGGAGCCATCACGACACACCCCTGAGTGGGTCCTACCACACTTAGCACATTGAGGAATCCCAGTACCTCCTTGTGCAACCCTAACTTGAGACTGTACAGGTCTAGCTCTGAAATGCTATGAATTCTGACTATTGTACTCACCTTTGTTCCTTGGTGCATGTGCACTAGCAGATAATGGAGCAGGTCCCTTTTGCTTGTGTTGGAAAGATGACCGGTTGACATTACTCTTCTGCTGGCTGGACTCATTCCTTGTCTTAGTTTTATTGTTCCGAAACTCCTCTCTATCACTCAACTTATCTTCCTCAACCTGTTGCACATGGATCATTAACCTTGCTATGTCCATGTCCCCTTTCAGCATAGCTTCCTTGCCTTCCATACTTGACAGACGAGATAACCCAGCAACGAATAAACTCATCCTGCTCCTCATGTCAGCAACGATCTCTAGAGCATAGCAGGAAAGTTGGGTGAACTTAAGGTTGTACTCGTGAACACTAATAGATTCCTGCTTAAGGTTAAGGAATTCTCATACCTTTTCTTCTCTCAGTTTCCAGGGAAAGAAACGCCCTAAGAAGGCCTCCTCAAACATAGCCCAACTCACATTCGGTGCACCTTCAGCCCTGTTCTTTTTGCATTGATCAAACCAAATTCTAGTGACACCCTTCAGTTGGTATGCAACTAGTTCCACTCTCTCAGCATCAGTAACATGCATAATCTCAAAAATCTTCTGAAGCTCTTCAACATAGTTTTGTGGATCCTCAGTGATTCTTGAACCAGTGAAGCTTTGAGGATTCATCCTTAAGAACTGGCGGATCCTCAAAGTATCAGCCCCTTCATGTCGAACTCCTCTATTTTGCCCAACTTGATTGGTCACAGATTGACTTAACATCCGGATAGCTTCACAGAGCTCAGCATTGGTGACCTCTCCTTAGGGTTGCACTTCAGGTGCATTAGGTACCCCTTGTTCCTCAATATTCCTCCTAGAAGGACGACCTCTGACAGCTCTTCGTGGAGGCATGATCTGAAAGACACGCGCAAGCATGAGTTAGAAGGAAACTTTCATAGAGATAAACTCTATCGCATAAAATAAGTATGAAATAAGTGAGATAGTTCCTAGATGTTGCGGCCTCCTAATTATAGATGTTGCGCGCTTCACACCGATAACTAGGACTCTACAGACACGGCTCTATAGACTTCCTAGGACTCTTGAACTCTGTTCTCTGATACCAAGTTTGTCACACCCCGAGCCTACACCCTGGGGGGACTGGCACTCGAGAACCATTGTTGGCCCCAAGTGAACCCTTGGCCTGGCTTACTACTCAGCGGAAGACTTTACTCAACAAAGATAAATCTATGTAATAAACTAGAATTTTATAAAGGAAACATTCAACTGGCGAATAAGGCAAACTCAAGTCTCAACATAATAGAATGAAAATGAAAAGACTAATCAACTATAACTAGCTCTCTATGAAGCCTCTAAAACAATGAGGGATGTCGGGATAAGACCCCGATCATCCTAACAACTGAAAATATTAAAGTAATGTAAAAAGGGATCCTCCAGAAGCAAGGAGGCTCACCAAATGACTCTGAATGCTCAACTGGATCAACGAGGTGCTGGATACTGATCCTGGTTACCTGTATATGCATTATAAAACGATGCAGGCCAAATGGCATCAGCACATTGAATGTAGGAGCATGCGAGGGGAATACTTAAACATGACATAAGCTTGAAATGGAACTGAAGAAACTTACCTTGTCTCAACTCAACTAAACTCATTTCAATATAAATCAATAATAAGGATGCAATATAAAGAAAAGCTTTAAAACATGTAAAAAAAACTCAGTTTATTGAAAAACACACAATAACTCATTTTGTATATGAAAATACAAATAACTCTATGTATATAAGAATACAAAATATTTCTCTGGGAGTTTCTCTAACTGACAACCATCTCTATGAGCTTAACTGATGGTACAACATCTTGCCTCACGCTGCCAGGGTCGTCCTATACCTTGTCGGGTGTATAAAACCTAACTCATTAAGTGGATCCACTAGTCTATGCTAAAATCATTAAGGAATCATCTAAAAAGTATGACCCTTTTCTACCCATGCTGGCTACACGGTTTATGGAGACTTTGAATTATTTGAACTCAATTTGTCCCTAAATCGGGGCTCAATACTACTCCCAAAATATACTAGCTCATATATTTAAAAACATAACTCTTTCTGTGGTTTCAGATTATTACTCAAAACTAGCTCAAAAGTTCTCTTGGAAATCGGTGTTTCCTCTCTTGGAAATCAGTGTTTCCTCTCTTGGAAATCAGTGTTTCCTCTCTTATTTAAATGTGAAAATATTTTAACTCTTGGGAATACTTACTTCTCATATAATCTTTTGAAGAAATAAACTTCACTCTTGCTCTTACTCCACTCACTGCTCAAGTCTTTAAAACAAGTTTTAAAACGTTTGCAAAAGACTTTTGAAAAAGACTCTAAGAACTCTCTAGACTTGACTCTTAACTCTACCTTGAATTTGAATTATGAATTATGAATTCAAAGTTATGTTTTGTGATAGGAAAGATATCATGATGATTAGGAGTGCTTTTAGATAGTTAAAGATGAGAAACGATCAAGAAATCACTGCCTGGAAGCAAGTCCGCGATGCGGAGATGCATTTTGTTATTTCGTCATGAAATAAATTTTGAGGTAGAGGGGTCCGCGACCTCTCCACGATGCCGAGAAAAATTCTGTTAAAGGGGGGGCAGGTCCGCGACGCGGACTGGGTCACCAGTTTCGCCTGACTTTTTTCTTTTTCATTTTCTAACCCCAATTCACCTAAATTTCGATTTTGCTTTCTGAATTTCTCTTTAGATTCAGATACCCAGTATATGTACACAAGAATCTATTCATAAACGACTCTAAAATCGACATGATTTCCTAAAGAACTCAACAATCCCCACTTAACTGAAGAACGAAAGCCAATATTCAAGAACACAATTCAAAATCATCAACTTTCTACTTTCTAGAACAAATTTCGCTGAAATAAACATGATTGGCGCGTGGGTGAACGAACCCAACGCAATGAAACTCTCACATACCTCTTAGGATTGAATCCTTGACGAATCTTGACCTTTTCTCCTCCTTTCTCCTCTTAAGTTCTTTCTCTAAAAACCCTAGCGTAAAATTTGAGTGCGTAAACTGAACCAATTCTGTTAAGACCCCAAATAAATTACTAAAAATGGATTTAATTAATTGGGTAATGAAAAAACCAAAATACCCTTCTAAAATCTGGGTGATATTCCTTATTCAGACAACCCAACTTCAACTGGGGATATCTCCCTCATACGAACTCAAAAACTAGAAAACTCAGTGACGTTGGAAAGATAATTCAATGAACTTTCATTTGATGTCTTGTAGACCACTAACTCATCATGTTCTAGGAATTATGGTCATTTGAAGTTGACCCAAAACTCATACTTAACATAACTTGCCAAATTTCAGATTTTCATTCTTCAAAAAATGGTTCTTTCTAATTTTAGCTCTTTCAAATAATGGGGTGTTACACACATGCTCTCAACATATCCTCTATGGTCTGAATAGTATGCTCTACTTGACCATCTGTCTGAGGATGAAAAAAAGTATTAAGGTTTACCTTCGAACCCAAACCTTTTTCTGAAACCACTTCCAAAATTGAGCGGTAAACTGAGTACCTCTATCTGAGATGATGGACAAGGGAACTACATGAAGTCGAACTATCCCATGAATTTATAAACTAGCATACTGATATGTTGAATTGGTAGTCTGTACTGGCAAGAAGTTGGTTGATTTAGTCATCTAATCTACAATCCCCCAAATAAAATCATGTTGCGTACGAGATTGCGGTGAGCAATAATTAAGTCCATATTAATCATCTCCTACTTCCATTCTGGAAGAGCTATGTTCTGATCTACACCACATGGCCTTTGGTGTTCCACCTTGACTTGTTGGCAATTTGGGCACTAAGCAACAAAATCTGCAGTACACCTCTTCATGTTATTCCACCAATAGACTTCTCTCAAGTTATGGTAAATCTTTGTGAAACCTGGATGGATCGAGTATCTGTATCTATGAGCTTCTGCCATGATCCTCTCTTTGAGATCATCCACCTTCAGAACACACAATCTACCTTCATATCTCAACACACCATCTCCCCCTTGTTTAAAAGTCACTATCTTCTGCTTATGAACATTTGCCTTTAGTTCAAGTAAGATGGGGTCTTTGTCTTGCTTTTACTTCAATTCTGACACTAATGAAGATTCAACCCCATTCATCATAATGTGGTGTAAGTGTATCACTTTGAGAATCTTGCTTTACCCATATTCCAGCGACTTCTGATGTTGTTGGTAAGTTGTATACTCTTTTGTCTAAACCAACATTAGATTTCAGAGCAATGGGGTACAAATTCATTATTTTGAAAGGACAGAGCTTAAAGACTGATTGAAAAAGGCATGGAGAAGTTGAAAAGAGTCGACAATGATAAATGCAACATTTGAGGTTGAAATCTTGATTTGAGTTTGCAAATTTTTAAACCCCTAAAGCACTACAAACTGTCTCAATTGTTGGCATAAGCAAACGAGTTGAAATTGGCGCATTAGTAAAGATTTCATTCCCAATTGCTACTGTTATGATGAGAGTTATCTTTGTAGAAAGATCTAATAGTATAACCTCTGAAACAAAATATATTATGTACTACTTACCTTCTAACAAAAAAAGAAGCTAGAACAGAATACAATGCAATACCAACTAAAGGTTATAATCGTGCATTAGTTTTCTCTATCTTTATTAAGCTTTATTTCGTACTTATGTATTTAGTGGCTTGTACGCGTGACAACCAATTTTTTGTGTTTTTAATAGAAGAATAAGTTTTCTGCTTTATCTTGTTCTCGCTTTTGTTGTTATTCCGCTTTTCTTTCATTTTCGTTAGGTTGAGGTTGACTTGTCTTGGTGGAAAAAGACAAGAGTCATCATGTCTATTTATTGGTCGTGACATGCCTCGATAATAGTTTTGTGTATTAAACTAGATCTTTTTTTTGTTTCAATATATACTACTGGAATTTGTGTTAACACAAGAAACCTAATAAATTTATTTCCATTTAAGTCCAAGCTCCATGATTATTGTAATATAAGAATCTAGTCTTGATGTCACTTATGGTAAATTTGAAGCATGGTAATTATTATTTGTCCATATTTTTCTTACTCCGTTGTCATCTCTACGACAAATAACACTCACAACATTCAACTCATCTGCTCATGAATTACTCAAAAAATTTAAATAAATTTAAATATTTTCATAATAATCATCGTCTATAATAATCATATTTTATTATAACAATCATGTTTAATTATCCTCTAATACATCATAACTCATAACTCAAACTTCTTTGAAACTATCAGATACACCATAACTCAAATTCGTTGATATTTTTTTGCCAATATAAAAAGTATATTCTTAAATTTGCATAATCTAGGTTAATTATCCTCTTTGTAACTTTGAATTTTAGAGGGTCATTCATATAAATGCCCTTATTTTTGTATGATATTTTATTTATCTCCCAATTGATGGTAGTTAATCCCAATGAGCCGTCGAGCGAATCGTTGCAATTGATGTTTGATTTTGAAGACATAATTTGTGTTCCTTTTTTATAGTGAATAATGATGATTAAAAATATGAGTTGTGTTTGGTTGTGAATATAAATTGGAATTGTTTTTGAATTTTTGTGAGTGATTTGAAGTGAAAAAACTTTTTTATGTTTTTCAAATTCATGAAAATTTGTGAATTTTATGGCCAATCATGTTTGTTTTTTGGAGTCTTTTCTTCCTCTGCCATTGATATAACTTACTGTTCCACGAACATTGATTTTCATCCAATCAGCGGGGGGTCCAACATCAACAACTGGGACATCCAACCCGGCAGATGGAAAGTAATTTATCTTTACATCAGAAATGGAAAAACCAAAAACATAGAGAGATAAATAAATACTATTGAAGTTCCTAGTACTCTTTTTCTTTTGGGTGATAAAACTGCTGGTGTACAAGAGTAAGCTTTTTATATCCTGTAGTAAGACTATTCACTATGAAGTTGGTCCTGAGAAGAAGAATAAGCTAGAGAGATCAAAAGTTAGAGAATGCATGTGAGCGATGTCCTTTTCCCGATAGTTCCTAATCCCAATGATTGTCGGATTCCATTTTGAGAAAGTTGATTTTCATTGCCTGTAGCATGCAACCCAAAAAATAGATACACCGCTTGCTCCAACAAAACAAACTATAAGTGGCATTGTATACAAAAGTGGATAACCTACAGAATAATTTATCTACAACACCCACAAAGGTGGTCGAGTTAGTTGAGCTGGGAATCTCCCAAATGGGGGTCTCAGGTTGGAAACTCCCTGCATACTTTCTCAGTTCAACTCGTCATGGGCCTTGCTAGTGCGTTTTACCTCTGATGAGTGGTTTGCTGGCTATTACACTGGAGCGAGATTTACCTCGGCCCTTTGCAACGTTCAGAATCCAATATGATAAAGTTTTTGGTTTTTCTTGCACTAGAAATTCTCTACATTTTTTATTAACATGTAAGTCTAACAAGACTAACAGACTACCAGAGAGCATCAGAGCTAAAGTAAACATACTAAGATGAGTAAAACTTAATCCCAACTAATTAGTATAGCCTTCCATTGTGCCCTCTGGTGAGTTGAAATTGAATGCAATTCAAAGACCTATCCGACAGGCGATGAAAGACTTTATTAAGATTAAACAAACTAATGCAATTTCAAATGATGGAGTGCAGAATATATGAAGTACAACTAGCATTTGTAATGAAACTTTCTAGATTTCATCAAAATAACTTAAGATTGACTTGAGAGATAAAAACAGTAGAAGAAAGGATCAAGATAAAGTACGACTTACTGCTTAGATGTTTCAGTTTCAGCGAACCCTCTTTGTCCTTTTCTTATAATTTTTTCTATTTGAGAAACAAAGATTTAGACTTGTATTTATTTCTTAATTTCGTACTTATGTATTTAGTGGTTTGTACATGTGACAACCAGATTTTTTGGTTTTAATAAAAGAATAAGTTTTTCGCTTTATCTTGTTCTTGGTTTTTTTTGTTATTCCACTTTTCATTCATTTTCGTTGGTATCACGCCCGAACCTACACCTTGCACGCGACTGGTATTCGAAAACCATTGTTGTCACCAAGCGAACCCTTGATCTGGCTTAACTATTAGCGGAAGACTTACTCAACATAGAATAACTCAAATGCACTCTTAAATTAACTGTCTCAATAGATACCTTAGAATGTTTTAGAAATCAACATTCAACTAGCCAAAGTGGAAACTCAAGTCTCAACATGAACAACTGAAAATGAAAAGACTCATGAACTAATAATGTCTAACTATCTATGAAGCCTCTAATACTATGAGGGATGTCGGGACAAGACCCCTGATCATCCTAACAAACTGAAATGACAAAACAATGATAAAAGGGATCCTCCCGAAGCAAGGAGGCTCACCAACACTTTGAAGCTCAACTGGATCAACGAAGCGCTGGATGTTGATCCTGGTTACCTGTATCTGCATCATAAAACGATGTAGGCCAAACGGAATTAGTACATTGAATGTACGAGAATGTGAAGGAAATTTAAACAAGACATAAGCTTGAACTAGAACTGAAAGAAACAATTACCTCATCTCAAATTAACTCATTTCAATATAAAGCAGTAATAAAGATGCAGTATAAAGAAAAGCTTTAAAAAGTAGATAACAACTCAGTGTATTGTAAGACACAATAGTAACTTAGTTTTGTATATGAAAATACAAGTAACTCTGTGGGAAATTCTCTAACCGAAAACCATAACTACGAGCTATGTGATGATACAGTGTCTAGCCCACGCTGCCAGAACTGTCCTATACTTTACCGGGGTATAGAACATACTACTAAGTGGATCCACAAGTCTATGCTAAAAACATTAAGGAATCATCTAAAAAGTATGATCCTTTCTACCCATGTTGGCTACATGATTTATGGAGACTTTGAGGTATCTAAACTTCTCCCCATATCGGTATTCAATACTACTCCCAAAATATAACTAGCTCATATGTTTAAAAAATATATTTTCTGTGGTTTGAGATTATTACTCAAAATCTTTCTCTTAAAAGAGATGGTACTAAAACTGCTCATGAAAACTCTTTTGGAAATCGGTGTTTACACTCATCTTAAATGTGAAAACATTTACTCTTAAAGAATACTTAGTTCCCATATATCATTTTAAAGAAAATGAACTCGGCTCTACTCTTCCTCAAACTCAATGCGTAAGTCTTAAAACAAATTTTAAAAAATGGTAAAAGACTTTTGAAAAGACTTTAAGAACTCTCTAGACTTGACTCTTAGCTCTACCTTGAATATGAATTAAGGATTCAAGGTTTATGATCTCATGTTATGGATGATCTCTTAATGTTTAGACGTACCTTAGAGTGTAGAAATAAACTAGAAAACATAGGTACGATTTGAGGAAACTCAAATGGTAAGAAGTGGAAAAACGTAGAGGACCTGGCGACCCTGGCATACTGAGTGGCGCAGGGCAAAAAAACTTGAACTACAGCAGGTGGGTTGGGGTGCACTGAGTGAAGCGGTGCCCCACGGCCCTACCTTACAGACACTCTTCTCTGGTGCACTGAGTGGCACGGTGCGCCAGCCCCCTGCCTAGAAAACCCGATGAATTTTCTTACTCGTTTTCTAACACCAATTCACCTAAAATTGAATGGTTTCTTCCCCAATCACTTAGATTCGAATACCCAACATTAGTGTACAAGAATCTACTAAAAAACAACCTTAATACTCAGACGATTATCACAAGAACACATCAAAACCTCAACAATCAAGATTATGAAGGAAACTTCAACAAAACTCTTTAAGCATTGAAATCCTTTACTTTCAAGAATGAAATTACGCTAAATTAATCATGATTGGCGTGTGGGTGAACGAACCCAACGCTATTTGAACTCAGTTATGTCACGACCCAGGGGTACCCCCTAGATGTATCAAGATGTACAAGACCCTGAGAGGCCTCATACAAGCCACTTAGCATATCATAACATAAAATAGTAGAAAATGGTGCAGAAATTTAAAACATTTCAATACAATCAAAGTCTTTATAAAATAAGCTTAAAATAATTGTAAAGAAATGAACATTGGCTCTACTCTTCCTCAACTCAATTCTTAAGTCTCAAAACAAGTTTAAAACAATTGTAAAAGACATTTTGAAAAGACTCAAAGGACTCTCTAGACTTGACTCTTAGCTCTTCCTTGAATTTGAATTATGGATTCAAGAGATATGATTTCATGTAATGGATGATCTCTCGATGTTTAGATGTACCTTAGAGTGTAGAAATCCACTAGAAAACATAGATACGATTCGAGGAAACTCAAACGGAAATAAGTGGGAAGGGGTAGAGGACCTGGCAACCCTGGCATACTGAGTGGTGCACGGCGCCAGACCCTGAACTACAGAGGCTAACTTACGGCGCACTGAGTGGCGGGGCGCCCCAGGACCCAAACTACAAAACCTAACTTAGGGCGCACAAAGTGGTGCGGCACCCCACGCCTTTTCCTAGAAATTTTTACGAATTTTCTTACTCATTTTCTAACCCCAATTCACCTAGAATCGATTGGTTTCTTCCCCAATCACTTAGATTCGAATACCCAAAATTAGTGTACAAGAATCTACTAAAAAAAAACCTTAAAACTCATAGTATTATCACAAGAACTCATCAAAACCTTAACAATCAAGATTTACGAAAGAACTTCAATAAAACTCATCAAGAACTCAAATCTTTTACTTTCAAGAATGAAATTACGCTGAATAAATCATGATTGGTGCGTGTGTGAAGGACCGAATGCTATGTAAACTCACATACCTCTTAGGGATTAAATTCTTGGCGAAATCTGAAACAAAATCGTCAAGAACTTGACGAACTCTTGACTTTTTTCTCCTTTTCTCCTCTTCTTGAACTTCTCTCAAAACCCTAGTGTAAATTTCGATTTTTAAAACTGAACCAAATCAGTTTAGACCCCTAAATATTACAAAATTTTGTTTTAAGTTGATTGGGTAAGGAAAAGACCAAAATACCCCTCTTAAATCTGGGTAACTTTCCTTAAGTAGACAACCTGACATCAAACATGCATATCTCCCTCATACGAGCTCGAAAATTAGCAAACTCAGTGGAATTGGAAAGAGGATTCCAAGACCTTTCATTTGATACCTTATGGCCCACCTAACTCATCATGTACTGAAAGTTATCGTCATCTGAAGTTGACCCAAAACTCATACTTAGCATAACTTGCCAAATTTTTTAGATTTTTCTATTTCCAAATTTTGTTCTTTCTATTTTTAGCTCTTTCAAATACCGAGGTGTTACAATATCTCCTCCTTGGTAAAATTCGCCCTCGAATGAGATTACTCTTAACTAGACTAAGGGTGGTAACATCTAACACCCAGCTCAAACACTCGATATGCAAAGTGACACAACATTTCAACTAAAATAAATGCCAAGAAAAGGATTACTACCTTAATTTGGAACTTCTCCGGACTCGAAGAGATGTGGGTATCTCTTTTTGATGTCCTCTTCAACTTCCCAGATAGCTTCCTCAACAAACTGATTCCTTCACAGAAACTTAACTGAGGCTACCTCTTTGGTTCTCAACTTACGTACCTGGAGGTCTAGAAGCTGAACATGAATCTCCTCATAAGATAAGCTATCCTTAATACCAATATCTTCAGTAGGTATGATAACTGAAGGATCATTCATACACTTCTTCAACATGGAAATGTAAAATATCGGATGAACCGCTGCTAGTTCTGACGGTAGCTCCAACTCATAAGCTACATTGCCAATCCTCATAGATATTCTGTAAGGACCAATGTACCGGGGACTAAGCTTCCCCTTCTTACCAAATCTCATAACACCCTTCATGGGTTAAACCTTCAAATAGACCCAATCATCTACTTCAAACTCTTAAGTCTCTTCTCTTAACATCTATATAGGATTTCTGACGACTCTGCATTGTTTTCAATCTCTCTTGTATAACCTTCACTTTCTCCAAAGCTTGATGAACTAAGTCTGGGCCTATCAACCCAGCTTCACCAACTTCAAATCATCCAATGCGAGATCTGCATCGTCTCCCATAAAGATCTTCATAAGGAGCCATTTGGAGGCTAGAATGATAACTATTATTGTAAGCAAATTTTATGAGAGGTAGGTGATCATCCCAATTACCCTTGAAATCAATCACACAAGCCCTCAACATATCTTCTAACATCTGAATAGTGTATTTTTCTTTACCATCAGTCTGAGGATGAAAAGCAGTACTCAAGTTCACCTTTGACCCCAAACCTTTTTGGAATGACTTCCAAAATTTCACAGTAAATTATGCACCTCTATCTAAAATAATGGAAACTGGAACTCCATGAATTATGACTACCTCTTGAATATATAACTTAGCATAATCTTCTGCCGAATGTATAGTCTTTACCGATAAGAAATGGGCTGATTATCATTTGATCTTAAATCACCCAAATCGAATCATGTTGTCTGCGAGACCATGGTAAACCTGTGATGAAATCCATATTGATCATCTACCACTTCCATTCCGAAAGATCTATATTCTGAGCCATACCACTGGGCCTCTGGTTCTCTACCTTAACCTTTATGTAATTCGAGCACTTAGCAGCGAACTCTGCAATACCTATCCTCATACTAATCCGCCAATAGACTTCTCTCAAGTCACGATACATCTTTGTGGAACCCGGATGGATCGAATATCTGGAGCTATGAGCTTCCTCCATGATCCTCTCTTAGAGTTCATCCACCCTTGGCACACACAATCTACCTTGATACTTTAATACACCATCTCCCCCTTGTTCAAAAGCCATCAATTTTTTCTTATGAACATTTGACTTTAATTCAAGCAAAATAGGATCTTGGTCATATTTCTCTTTCACTTCAGACACTAATGACGATTCAGCCCCATTAATCACCACTACTCCTCCTTCGTTGGAATCCATTAGTCAAACTCCTAATAGTGCAAGTCTATGCACATCTTTTGCTAACTCTTTCTTGTCTTCCTCAATATGGGAATTACTACCCATAGACAACCTGCTCAAGGTATCAGCAACAACATTAGCCTTACCTGGGTGATAGAGAATACTCATGTCATAATCGTTGTGTAACTCCAACCACCTTCTCTGTCTGAGATTAAGCTCTTTCTAACTAAACACATACTAAAGACTCTTCTGATCGGTGAACACATCTACATGAACACCATAAAGATAATGGCGCCATATTTTCAAAGTGAATACTACAACAGCTAACCCTAGATCATGGGTGGGGTAATTCTTCTCATGAATCTTAAGTTGTCTGGAGGCATAAGCTATAACTTTGCTATTCTCCATTAATACACAACCCAGTCCAAATCTGGACGCATCACAATACACAATGAAGCCTTGTGTTCCCTCTGGTAAGGTCAATACTAGGGCAGTAGTCAACCTAGTCTTCAATTCCTGAAAGCTTTTCTCACAAGCTTTATACAATTGAAACTTAACTGTTTTCTGAATCAACTTAGTCAATGGGGATGAAATAGATGAAAATACCTCGAAGAACCTTCTACAATAGCCAACTAATCCCAAGAAACTCCTAATATAAGTTTGAGACGTGGGTCTAGGCCAGTTCTGCACTGCCTCTATCTTTTGAGTGTCAATTCGAATCCCATCACCGGAAACAATATGGCCTAAGAATGCCATAGACTCAAGAAAAAATTTGCACTTAGATAATTTAACATACAACTCTCTATCCTTGAGAGTTTTAAGAACTATTCTGAGATGACTAGCATGATTTTCCTCATTTCTCGAATAGATTAGAATGTCATCAATGAATACGATAACAAACATATCTAAATAAGGCTTGAATACTCGGTTTATAAGATCCATGAATGTTGCAGGAGCATTAGTCAAACCAAAGGACATAACTAGGAATTCATAATGACCATAGCGGGTCCTGAAAGCTTTCTTGGGATATCACTTTCTCTTACTCTCAACTTATGATAGCCAGATTTGAGGCCTATCTTAGAATAATAAGTGGCACCCTGAAGTTTATCGAAGATATCATCAATTCTTGGAAGCGGATACTTATTGTTGATTGTAACCTTATTCAATTGACGGTAATCTATCCACATTCTGAGAGACCTTTGGAATGAAACCTTTCTCAAGAAGATCTTTCAACTGCTCGTTTAACTCTTATAACTCGGCTGAAGCCATTCTATATGGCGGAACAGGGATAGGATGAGTATCGGGAAGAATATCTATACCGAAGTCTATTTCTCTCTCAAGAGGAACTCCGGGTAGATCATCTGGAAAGACCTTTGGAAACTCACTCACTACTGGAACTGACTGAATAGGTGGTGTCTCAACACTAGAGTCACTAACGTAGACTAAGTGATAGATGCACCCTTTGAAAACTAACTTTCTGGCCTTAAGGTACGAAATAAAATGACCATTAGGCACTGCAGAACTACCCATCCACTCAATAACTGGCTCATTAGGAAACTGGAACTTAACTACTTGAGTTCTACAATCGACTGAGGCATAAAAGGCATGAGGCCAGTCCATACCTAGAATGACATCAGAATCTACCATATCTAACTCAACTAAGTCAACCATTGTGTCCTTGTGATTAACGGAAATGATACAATCATGATAAACTCTCTCAGCTAAAATAGACTCACCAACAGGTATAGAAACACTGAAGGGCTTAAGAAGTTTCTCAGGAAGAATATCAAAATTCATCGCAACATATGGAGTCCCAAAATAAAGACTCGCTCATGGATCTAGTAAAGCATAAAAATCAAAAGAAAAGACTTTGATCATACCAGTGAAAACATCTGGAGAATTCTCTTGCTCTTGGCGACTGGTGATAGTATACAGATGGTTTGCCCCTCCGCTTGTCCCTGAAGTAGCTCCTCTAGGTGTAGCTCTGTCTGGTGGAGCAACTAATGAAGATTGGACTCTACTGCCCCAATTTCCACCGCCCTGCCTGTTCTTAGGGCACTCTTTCATGAAGTGACCCTCTTGACCAAACTTGAAGAAACCAGTGGATCCATCACGACACACCCCTGCGTGGTTCCTACCACACTTAGCATATGGAGGAGTCCCATTACCTCCTTGCGCCACACTACCTTGAGATTGTGCAAGTCTAGCTCTGAAATTTTGTGAATTCTGATTATTGAACTCACCTCTGTTCCTTGGTGCAGCTGCACTAGCAGATGATGGAGCAGGTCCCTTTTGCTTATGTTGGAAAGATGACCGGTTTGCATTACTCTTATGCTGTCCGGACTCAATTCCCGTCTTAGCCTTCTTGTTTCAGAACTCTTCTCTATCTCTCAGCTTATCTTCCTCAACCTATTGCACATGGATCATAAGCCTTGCTATGTCCATATCCCCTATTAGCATAGCTGCCTTGCCCTCCTTACTTGATAGATGAGACAACCCAACAACAAATAGACTCTTCGTGCTCCTCATGTCAGCAACCATCTCCGGGGCATAACAGGACAGTTGGATGAACTTAATGCTATACTCATGCACACTCATAGATTCCTTCTTAAGAGTGAGGAATTCTCTTACCACTGCCTCTCTTAGATCACGGGGAAAGAAACGCCCCATGAAGGCACTCTCGAACACAACCCTCCTCACAATCGGTGCACCCTCAGTTCTACCCTTCTTTCATTGCTCAAACTAGATTCTAGCAACACCCTTCAGTTGGTATGCAGCTAGTTCCACTCGCTCAGCATCATCAATATGCATAACCTCAAACACTTTCTACAATTCCTCTATAAAGTTTTACGAATCCTTAGTGATACTTGAACCAGTGAAGCTTGGAGGATTCATCCTTAAGAACTCAAGGATTCTAGAAGTATCAGCCACTTCCTGTCGATTCTCTCTTTGCTGCCCAGCTTGGTTGGTCACAACTTGGCTCAACATCCAGATAGCTTCCTGGAACACAACATTAGTGACCTCTCCTTCGGGTTGCACTTCTGGTGCATTGGGTACCCCCTGATCCTCAACATTTCTCCTAGCCGGATGACCTCTGACAGCTCTTCGTGGAGGCATGATATGAAAGATACGCGCAAGCATGAGTTAGAAAGAGACTTTTATAGAGATGAACTATATCGCACGAAACGAGTATGAAAGAAGTTAGATAGTTCTTAAATGTTTCAGCCTCCTAATTATAGGTGTGGCGCACTTAACACCGATAACTAGGACTCTAAAGACACAGCTTCATAGACACCTAAGGACTTTTGAACTTAGTGCTCTGATACCAAGTTTTTCACGCCCCGCGCCTACACCCTGAATGCGACTGGCACTCGAGAACCACTGATGGGCCCAAGTGAACCCTTGGCCTGAATTAACTCTTAGCGGAAGACTTACTCAACATAGAATAACTCAAATGCAATCTTAACTGAACTGTCTCAATAGATAACTTAGAATATTTTAGAAATAAACATGCAACTAGCCAAAGTGGCAACTCAAGTCTCAACATGAACAACTGAAAATCAAAAGACTCATGAACTAATAAAGTCTAACTATCTATGAAGCCTCTAATACAATAAGAGATGTCGGGACAAGACCCCCGATCATCCTAAGAAACTGAAATGACAAAACAATGATAAAAGAGATCCTTCGGAAGCAAGGAGGCTCACCAACACTTTGAAGCTCAACTGGATCAACAAATCACTGGATGCTGATCCTGGTTACCTATATCTCCATCATAAAATGATGTAGGCTAGATAGCATCAGTACATTGAATGTACGAGCATGTGAGGGAAATCGAAAGAAGACATAAGCTTGAACTAGAACTGAACGAAACACTTACCTTGTCTCAACTCAAGTCATTTCAATATAAAAAGCAGTAATAATGATGCAGTATAAAGAAAGGCTTTAAACAGTAGATAACAACTCAGTGTATTGTAAGACACAGTAGTTAATTAGTTTTGTATATGAAAATACAAGTAACTCTGTGGGAGATTCTCTAACTGACAACCATCACTATGAGCTATGTGATGATACAACGTCTAGCCCACGCTGCCAAAACTCTCCTATACTTTGTCGGGGTGTAGAGGCTACTACTAAGTGGATCCACTAGTCTATGCGAAAAAGCATTAAGGAATCATCTAAAAAGTATGACACTTTCTACCCACTTTGGCTACATGGTTTATGGAGACTTTGAGTTATCTAAACTCGTCCCTATAGCGGTTCTCAATACTACTCCCAAAATGTAACTAACTCATATGTTTAAAAACATAGCTTTTATGTGGTTTGAGATTAATTTTCAAAATCTTTCTCTTAAAAGTGATGGTACTAAAACTGCTGATGAAAACTCTTTTGGAAATCAATGTTTCCACTCATCTTAAATGTGAAAACATTTTCTCTTGTGAATACTTAGATCCCATATATCATTTTAAAGAAATGAACATCGGCTCTACTCTTCCTCAACTCAATGCTTAAATCTCAAAACAAGTTTAAAACAATTGTAAAAGACTCTCTAGACTTGACTCTTAGCTCTTCCTTGAATTTGAATTATAGATTAAAGGGTTATGATTTCATGTTAGGGATGGTCTCTCAATGTTTAAAAGTACCTTAGAGTGTAGAAATCAACTAGAAAACATAGGTATGATTAGAGAGAACTCAAATGGAAAGAAGTGGGAAAGGTTAGAGGACCTGATGACCCTGGCGTACTGAGTGGTGCAGGGCGCCAGACCCTGAACTATAGAGGCTGACTTGTGGCGCAGTGAGTGACACGGCACCCCAGGACCCAAACTACAGAACCAGACTTGGGGCGCACTGAGTGGCGCGGTGCCCCACCCCTTTTCCCAGAAATTTTGATGAATTTTCTTACTCATTTTCTAACCCCCAATTCACTTAGAGTCGAATGGTTTCTTCCTCAATCACTTAGATTCGAATACCCAAAATTAGTGTACAAGAATCTACTAAAAACAACGTTTAAACTCACACGATTATCTCAAGAACTCATCAAAACCTCAACAATAAAGATTTATGAAAGAACTTCAATAAAACTCATCAAGAACTCAAATCCTTTACTTTCAAGAACGAAATTATGCTGAATTAATCATGATTGGCGCTTGGGTGAATGAACCCAATGCTATGTGAACTCACATACCTCTTAGGAATCAAACCCTTGGGGAAATCCGCAACAAAATCCTCAAGAACTTGACGAACGCTTGACTTTTTTCTCCTTTTCTCCTCTTCTTGAACTTCTCTCAAAACCCTAGCGTAAATTTGAATTTGTAAAACTCAATAAAATCAGTTTAGACCCCTAAATATTACCAAATTTTGTTTTATGTTGATTGGCTAAGGAAAAGACCAAAATACCCCTCTTAAATCCGGGTAACTTTCCTTAACTAGACAGCCCGACTTCAAACGGGCATATCTCCCTCATACGAGCTTAAAAATTAGCAAAATTGGTGGCGTTGAAAAGAGAATTCCAAGACCTTTCATTTGATACCTTATGATCCACCTATCTCTTTTTGTACTAAAAGTAATGGTCGTCTGAAGTTGACCCAAAACTCATACTTGGCATAACTTTAAAAAAAATTCAGATTTTGCTATTTCCAAATTTAGTTCTTTCTATTTTTAGATCTTTCAAATACCGAGGTGTTAGAGTTAGGTTGAGGCAGACTTGTTCTGGTGGCAAAAGACAAGTGTCATCTCGTCTATTTTTGTGTCGTGACATGCCTCCATGATTGTTTTGTATATTAAACTACATCTATTTTGTGTGTCTATATATACCACTGGAATTTATGTTAACACAAGAAACCTAACAAATTTATTTCCATTTAAGTCCAAGCTGCAAGATTATTAATAAATAAAAACCTAGTCTTGATTTCACTTATGGTTAATTTGAAGAATGTTAATTAATTTTTTTTTATTGATAATAACAAAAATGTGATATAAAATTATATTTCATACGTTAAACCATATAATCATTATTTTTTTGCTCAATTATTTATATATTAATACAACAAAAACAATCATGTAAAATCGAAATAGTCAAAATTTGACTATATATAAGAGAAAAACTTTTAATCCATTGACAGATTTAAAACCAAATTCATTATTTGTAGATCTTAGCTACCCCAATCAAATCAAAAAAGATTTTGTTGCTCAAACTGACTAAGCATATCTTTTGTTGAAGACAACTTGTAGACATCTTGACTTAAACTCCTTATATCTTCAAGAATTTTGGGTGTGGCAGTTGTAATTTCCAGTTCGCCCAACCTCTTAGATCGTTGTTGATTTCACTATTGGCAGAAGGCACTTTTTCCTCCAAGCGTTGATGATTCTTTTGAAAATCATAGTTATCGCCAAATTTTAATAATACTTGTTTAGCAACCACTGCATTTTCAAAATTACTAGTAGTCACTTGCTCGTTCTTCGATTATAACACGTCAACAAAACTGTTTTTTTGTGAATCAATTGAAAGATGATTGGTCTTAAAAGGGGGGTGAGATCTTTTGTAGAACAACACTTCACTTGTCTTTTTATCCCTAACCGCTTCTAAAGGACCCTCCATCATAGTTTTGTGTATAAACTAGATCTATTCTGTGTGCCTATATATACTACTGGAATTTGTGTTAACACAAGAAACCTAATAAATTTATTTTCATTTAAGTCCAAGCTTCAATATTATTGTAATATAAGAATCTAGCCTTGATTTCACTTTTGGTCAATTTGGAGCATGTTAATTATTATTTGTCCATTTAATCTTCTTATTACCCAGTATTATTGTATTTTGAAAATATATTAATATAAAATTTAAGTACTTAAATTGGATACAAGAACAATATTTTTACATTGCATATATATATAATAGATTGGCCATAAACCCGTGTTCAGCACGTGCCCAACATGCATTGTTTTATTATTGCTTTTTTACTTTAAACATTACAACTTAAATAATTTAATTACAATTTGTCAAAATTAGTTGCACTAACATGAGTGCGACATTTTCATTTATTGTGAGAAAGAGAAGCTCCTATGTACTTGTGAGAAAGAGAAACTTCAATCTTACATCAAAGATAGAGAAAATCACACACTGATTGATACTGAAGTTTAAATAGATAAAAACCAATAGGCTACGTAAACCACATGCATAATTGGGTACTTTTATTTATTATAAGAAAAAATGCATAAGACCACCCCCTGAATTGTACATTATATGGATATATGAACTTCATATTATAGAATAAGTTATTACATTCTCTCCGCTCTGACATAGACCTTAGTACTCAACACTATCCCTTAACCTTAATATTCAACACCTAAATGTCCGTCTTTTCTTAGGTAAGGAAAGATCTTTCCAAAATAGAATCAAGAGAACGCGCTTGAACCGATGTAAGTAAGAACTGCTACAAGTAGAGTGATATCTTATTGTCTTCTTCATGTTGTGGAGCCCTACAGGATTAACAAATTCACTGCATAAATGAATTGCTATTTTTGAATTAGAAAGAACAAAGATCTTTTGATTAATGAAAGAGGATAACATGCAAATAACAACTTATTTTATGTTTAAGATGTGAAAAATTGAATTAGGAATTTTTTTTTACAATACCTAATGTGATTAACATGACAAAACTTTTCTTAAGTTTGCGCACCATTTTCACTCCCCGAGCCTACACCTTGGACGTAACTGGCACTCGAAAACCATTGTTGGTTCCCAAGAGAACCCTTGGCCTGGCTCATTACACAGCGGAAGACTTACTCAAGCAAAATGGAAATTCATGATGAAAAAATAACTTTAAAAATTTAATTTAAACTCAACTCCAATAATTGTATGAAAATAATTTAACAAGTATTAGTTAAATTCCTCATGAGCTCAAAAACATTACAACCACAAGGAAATAATAATAGACTCCTCGACCTTTAAACTTTCTATGAAGCCTCTACTATTACAGAAGGATTATCGGATCAAGACCCACTACATCCTAACAAACTTAAAGAAAGTGGAACCCTTCGGAAGCAAGGAGGCTCACCAAGCTAACTGGAACTGCAAATGGTCTCAATGGGGCATCTGTTGATAACCCTGAATACCTGTATCTACATCATAAAAAGATGCAGGCCAAATGACGTCAGTACATTGAATGTACGAGCATGTAAGGAAAATTCTAAAGCATAAATATAAGCTTGAACTAATAGAAAAGAAACATACTTACCTCTTCTCAACTCACTCAACACAACTAAACAAAACTCAACTCAACTCAATGAAATAGGGCTCAACGTAATAATAATATACTCAACTCAGTGAAACATAGTTCAACTCAACTCAGAGAAATAAGGCTCAACTCAACAAAAGGGTACTCAACTCAAGATACTCATGGATAAAGCAACAATAAAAGATGCAATATATAGAAAGTTGTAAAAGAATAGATAGCAACTCAATTGTATGTAAAAATACAATAATAACTCATTTGTATGTAAAAATACAATAATAACTCTTATTTGGATGATTCTCTAACCGAAAACCATCACTATGAGCTATGTAATGGTACATCATCTTGCCCACGCTGCCAGAACTGTCCTATACCTTGCCGGAGTATAGAAATCCTCAACTAAGCGGATCCACTAAGCTATGCTTAAAAAGCAAGGAATCATCTAAAAAGTATGACCCTTTCTACCCACGTTGGCTACATGGTTTATGGGGACTGTGAGTTGTCTGAACTGTCCCTATATCGGTGCTCAATACTCTCCAAATAATATAACCCATGCTCATATGTTCTAAAAAAAATATTTCCTCATCCTCAAACTTTGAGATTATTACTCAAAAGGTTTCTCTTAAAAGAGATTATAATCAAAATATCCTCATGAACTCATTTAGAAATCGAAGTTTCCTCTTATCTTAAATTTAAAAACATTTACTCTTGGGAATACTTAGTTCCCATATATTCATTTTGAAAAAATGAAACTCAACTCTCCTCAACCTCATACTCAAGTACTCAAGTCTTAAAACAAATTATAAATAATTGTAAAAGACTTCTCAAATTAGGGTTCATGCTGAATTATGGACGTGAACGACTCAACTCAAGGTTTTCAATAACTATATGAAGAACTCAAAAACTCCAGAACTCAAGGACTCAATGACAATACTCATCTCGAGAATGCTCGACTCAAAGGGTTCATGCGAAACTATGAGCATGACCGACTCAACTCAAGGACCTCCATGTATAACATATGGAAATCAAAATTTATAAAATATAGTTTAAAAAAGGCCTACAAACTCAATACTCAAGAAACATAGAACTTGAAGATACTACTCCTCTCAAAGATACTCAAATTATGGAGTTCATGGGGAATTTATGGGCATGAACAACTTGACTCAAGGTTCTCAATGATAATGTAGACTCATCAATACATTCTCCTCATTCTCATACTCACTTACTCGAGTCTTGAAACAATTTATAAGTAATTTTAGAAGACTCCTCGAAAAGACTGAAAGGGACTTTCTCAAACTATACTCTTAACTCCATCTTGAATTTGAATTATGAATTTGTAACACCCCAAAAACTAGTAGCCTAAACTAGAGGTTAGTGTGAGGGTTCAAGCGAAAGAAGAGGGCAAGGGCCAAGGGGAAGGGGCCAAGGCTGCCCAAGCTTGCCAAGGCACTGCCCCCACCTACACGACCACCACCGCGGCCAGTGGTGAGGACCACGGCTCGTGGTGTGGTCCATGGTGGCTAAGGCAGTAGCTCCCCAAGAGGCTGCCCAAGTTGGCTCACCTTCACGAGCCACTTCACGCCAGTGGTGAAGACCACGGCTCGTAGGAAGGCTCGTGGTGCTGCCTTCACAATTTAGAGGCCAAGCCAAGGTGGCCTAGCCACTGGACCATGGACCACGAGCAGGACCACAACCAGTGGTGAGGACCGTGGCTCGTGGTGCCTCTCGTGAGGCCTGGGCAGTAGGCTGCCCAGTGAGGGCTATTTTGGGAAATGCCGGTTTAAGTTAGAATGAAGTGAGGTCGTTTTGCCTACGTCTAGTACCCCTATATAAGTTATTTTAACCCTTTAAACTCACCATTAAAGACATTATTTCAAAAGCCCCAAAAGAATCTCAAAGTTCTTCCTCTTAAATATTTCTCTCTCTAGAACTTGAAGAAGAAGAAAGAGTTTGAAGCTAGGATCAAGGTGAAGCCTCCAATCCTCAGACTTTTGTGGGATTTGTGATCAAGGTATGATATCTTTTCATCCATGGACTCCTTCCATCCATGGAATTCCCTTGTTTTCCCCAATTGTGAATATGAAATCCCCAATTTGAGGTAGGGTTTCTTCCAATGTTGTGGGTATTGATAAATGTTGATCCAATTGAGTGGATAATGATTGTTTATGATTGAATTGATAGTAAATCATGTTTTTAGAATGAAATTACAAGTACCCATGCCTAACCCATGTCTATAAAGATGAAATTGATGTAAATGGATTTTGTGCCATGAAAGGGGAAATTGAGAATTTAGAGATAATCTTCTAGGATTGATGAAATACATTGTAGATTACTTGAGAGTAAAGCATATAGACATGAATTGAATTGGATTAAAGTATACATGATGAATCATGATGAGTAATGCTTCAGATTGAAGCTTATATGGTGAATTATGACTTGTAGGCCTTGAGATTAGAGTTGTCTTGAGATTAAGGCAAGTATGATGAAATATAGTTAATAGGGCTTCTAGAGTAAAGATAAAATGATGATTTATGACTAGGATGGCTTGAGAGTAAAGCCTATTTGATGAACTATGATTATTAGGGCTTTGAGAGTAAAGCTTATATTATAATTGTTGATTGGTAGATAGAATCTTTGTGGAAGGATTTACCTACATGATCTACTCTGTTATTGCATGAGGTGATAGAATCACATGAATTATAATGAAACCCATGTCTAATGCTTAAATTCTAGATGTGTTGATTTAAAGTAGGCTTTAAACCTTGAAAGGGAAAAGTAAGAGATTATGCATGTTTCTTTATGAATGGAAGTAAATGCTTTAAGGATGCTTTGATAGTGAAGTGTCAATGATTATGACATTTTTGTTGTGTTGATTGAAAGGCTATTCTCATAAACACATAATGAACATGATGTGAAAAGTTTTCTCACATAGAATGATTCTAGGTTAAAAGGGTTGCTCACCTAAAATGAATCTAAGTACAAGAACTATGAGATGAGAGGAGGCTTGAGGTGATTTCCCAAGACCTTCATATGAGAGGGATGTGAGGTGATTTCCCATATTCCTTAGTTATTAAACATGAGGTGATTACCCATGTCATGAGATGACAAGTGTGAGGTGACTACCCTTAATATATAACTTCTAAAGCAAGGCAAGAAGTGAATAGCCATTAGCCTTTAATGTTGATCATGGAACTGAATACCTATGATTCCTTATGAAATGATGTGGAGGAGAATACCTATATCATACAATGTTGGGCATTGAGGCGAATACCTATGATCCTTATACAATGATGTGGAGGCGAATACCTATGTCATATAAAGGTGAACATAGAGCCGAATACCTATGATTACCTAAAATAAACATGGAGGCGAATACCTATGACCATGCTAATAAGGCAAGAGGTGAATACCCATTAGTCCTTATAATAGGCATAGAGGTGAATCCCCATGTCTTGAAGAGTAAAGCAAGTATAATGTGAATTATGTTATGAAGAATAAATTGTTTGGATTGTAGCTTGAAAAGCCTTCCATGATATATATGACTAGAGGTGATTCCCCTTGTCTATAAAGGATAAACTAAAGATGAGAATAAAAGATAATGAGCTTGGAGGATTGCCCAAGGTGGTCTACTATGATGAGTGATATTATTGGAGGATTACCCATGTCTTGGTTAAGTATGCTTTGAGGTTACTTCAAGAAAGTATTGTAAGTATGTTTTAATATGATATTTGCTTGTGTGATGAATGATTAGTTGGATTGTGCTAAGCGTTGTTTTTCTTGATATGTATGACTAGAGGTGAATGACCCAAGTCTTGACTAAGGATAAGTATAGGTCACTTCAAGAAGTGCTCCTCCTATGTTGATATGTTATAATGATTTAGGTGCATTAATTATGCCTATGACTTATGTTGTTATCTCTTTTGCTTATGGATTATGCCTTATGATGACTAATGCTTATGTTATGCTCATGTTGATGATTTATTCTAGCTATCATATTTAGTACATTTATGTACTAACGCATACTCTTGCTTACATTCTTATCAAATGTAGGGTCCAGCGATATTGACTTTCATCCCCGTGGCTAGGATCTTAGTAGAAGCAAGGATTGAAGTTTTGGTGAGTCCTCATAGCATTCGAGGAGATAGCCACCATGTTCTTATGTCTTTCATTTTATGTTTAGAACTATTGTATGGGCTGCGTCCCAAAGATATTCATGTTTTAGATGGTTTGAGACAAGTGTATTAGACTTCTGCTTCGTTTTATCAAAGACTTTGATATTATGGAAAATGTTTTAATTTCCGCTCATTTCTATTACTTTATGTTATGATATGCTAAGGGGCTTGTATGAGGCCTCTCGGGGTCTTGTACACCTTATTACATCTAGGGGGTACCCCTGGGTCGTGACAAAATTCAAGAGTTATAACTTGGATAGGCATGATCACTCAAGGATAAACAAATATTTTAATTGTGAATATCAAGTAGAAAACATAGGTACGATTCGAGGGGACTCACGCAGAAAGAAGGGCGGAAGGGTAGGGGACCTGGCGACCTTGTCACACTGAGCGGCGCAGGGAGCCAGACCCTTACCTACAGACCACTAGTTGAGGCGCACTGAGTGGCGCGACGCCCTAAGCCTCTGCCCAAAAAATCAATGAATTTTCTATTCAATTTTTCCAGCCCTACCTCGTCTAAACTCGAATAATTTCCTCCAAATTATATTAGGTTCATTACTAAACACAGTTAGATCAAAGCCCCAATCAAAACCTACCAAAACAATAACTCATTCGCAACTCTCACCTCAAGAACTCAACAAGAACTTCATTATCAAAGAACGAAGCACAAAACCTCAAGAACTCAACAAGATTCTCAATATTCTCAATCTCATGGATGAAATTCGTAAAAGAAACTCATGATTGGCGTGTGGGCGATCAAACCCAACACTGTGGAAACTTACATACCTCAAAGAACTAGGTTCTTGGATAAATCTTGAATTTCTTGAATGAACGCTTGAAACCTTCAACTTTTTCTCCTCTTGAATCTTCTCTATAAAACCCTAAACGCTTAGGGGATGAATGAAACTAATTTTAATCAGTTTAGACCCTTAATTTTGTGTAATTCACATTTATCTAAGTTGGAGTAAGGAAAAGACTAAAATACCCCTCATTAATTTGGGTAACTTTCCTTAACTGGACAGGATGAACTCAAACGGGCATATCTCCCTCATCCAAACTTGAAAATTAGCAAACTCGGTTGCGTTGGAAAAAGGACTCAGAGATCTTTCATTTGATATCTCATGGGTCTCCTAACTCATTCTGTCTAAATCTTATGGTCGTTTGAAATTGACCAAAAACTTTAAAGAACTTACAAATGACTTGAATGAATTCTCTTTATTTCTTTTTGGAACTCAAGGTGCTACACTGACCTTAACACTTAAGAAAATTATAATTCCTCGGTAAAATCTTAGTCACAACAAAGAATGGTTCGACTTTTAGCTTATAATTTTATCGGGGTGTTACATTTTCTCCCCCTTGGGACCATTCATCCTCGAATGATGGCTGGACTGGGTATGGAATGGGGTTACTCTTACCGTCTCCTCTGACTCATGAACTTGCCTACTAACACAAGCTTGACTGATTCATACCAAGAGTTAGGACCTTCTATAGCACCTAACTCAAGAATGATGATGTTGTGAACATAGTCACTCTCTCTCTTAAGTTGCATTATCTGAAACAAAATAAGTCTAGGCATCAAGTAAGAGTAGGAATACTATGCTTGGGGTAATGTGATTCCTAGCTGTTAAGCTTAGCAACAACCCTCAACTATGCTCTCATTTCCTTGTTATCATACCTCATTGGCTGCAACTGATAGCTCCCATAAGGTTCCATGACTTCCCTTACCAAGGCCTGATGTTAACGACAGGCTCTTACTATATTAAAGCTTAACCCAAATCCTTATCTTTGGGTTCTATACCTCTCTATAGGGAATCTCATCCCCAGAATATTACTCATATCAAGAACCACCTAATGTTTAACAATACCAAATTCAAGCTTAGTAGTCTCACAACTCCATGGACTCTTACTGACCAGCTCCTTAAGAAGTACTCATTCACTCATCATCTTTGCCATACCAACTAGAATTTCCCGCATTACTACTCGCAACCAACTAAAGGCTCTCATTTAACTATCTCTCATAGTAAAACATCCCCCTCCTCTTCCTCCTCATTTATAACCTTAGATGGAATAATTACACTATCATTATCACGATGAGAACATTAATCTTCTCCTTCTAACATCACTCCACTACTAAAAGAACCTCTGAAAATATGTATCCCATACTTTTCTGAACTCATTACTATCTTATTCTCAACACTTGACTTTATTTCTCATCTTATCATTTCCCCCTTAGGTCTAAAGGTGACACATGAAAGCTATGGACCTAGTCCATCATATCTAAACTGTTTTACATCCCCCTTTACTCTTAACATATGGGAAGAGTTTATCTCATGACTACCTAACTCTCCATAAGGAGGTACTAAGACCTCTTCCTAAGATGTTTCTCTTGACCTCAATTGGGACCTCGTCTGGCCACATACCATCTCGAGGGTACCCCTTAGTGCTCTACCCTCATTCCTCTCCTCTATGGGTCACAATACCACATTTTCATTGCAAGGTACTGCTTTGATCTCTTTACCTATTTCAGGCCAAACCTACTAGATCAGATCTCAAAATTAACACCATCACCTTCATGTTGCCACCTTTTGATCACGACACTCATCTCAAATTTAAGCTTAGTGTCTAGTATTAAACAAGAATATCAATATGATTGTTGATACCTTATACTACTTGAGACTACCAGAAAAGTAAAGAAACACTCACCCATTAAGATCTCATGACAAGTAGGAAATATTTAGCTCTTCGTCTACCCTCTATTCTGGTTACAAGTATACTCTATCTCATCCTTACTAGTAAATATTCCTCTTCCTTCTATCAAGAACTCTCTACAACATTGTTATTCCTTATTCAACTGATAAAATAACTCATCACTTATAACTGACTAGGAGCATGATTGAAATAACATAATTTGCCCCATTACTAACTCCCTTTCATAGATTTCTATACCTCTGCATGCTTTTCTCTTAACTTAAGGGTACTCTTTACTACTACTGCTCATAATCTCGTAATTCATTCTATCTTTTAGGGTGAAAATATTACCCAAGTTCTAAAACACTTCCTCATAAGGATCTCAGCTGAAACATGGCTTAGAGAAAAGAGTACAACTCGCTTTTAGCTCAAATGCACGATTCACATGAATATGAGTGCATTTTCTCGAACTCGACACTTAAATCACTCACAGGCTTTTCTCATGCCCCTCTGCAGTCTCATGACTTTCTCAAGATTTTTTCTAAGAGAAAATCATCGATAAAGGACTGACTTTTCTTTTCAACCACCACTAGTATGAGGGGTAGTCTAATTCATATGCGAACGCACAAGTTAGAATAAGTCTCTATGATATATCTCTATTGCCCGATTTAGAGTATGAAAGAAGGAAAACTTTTCTTAAATATATGTAGTCCCTCGTTTATAGAAGTGGAGCCCTCACAACCATAAAAAAGACCCTATTGACACGGCTTCATAGACACCCTAGGACACTTGTACTATGTGCTCTGATACCAAGTTTGTCATGCCCCGATCCTACACCCTAGACGTAACTTGCACTCGAAAACTATTGATGGTTCCCAAGAGAACCCTTGGCCTGGCTCATTACTCAGTGAAGGACTTACTCAAGAAAAATGGAAACTCATGATGCAAAAATAACTTTTAAAACTTAATTTAAACTCGACTCCAATAATTGTTTGAAAATAATTTAATAAGTATTATTGAAATGCCTTATAAACTCAAAAACATTACAACCGCAAGGAAATAATGATAGACTTTTCGACCTTTAAACTATCTATGAAGCCTCTACTATTACAGAAGGATTATCAGGACAAGACCCATGATATCCTAACAAATAGAAAGAAAGTTGAACCCTCCAAAAGCAAGGAGGCTCACCAACCTAACTAGAACTGCAAATGGTCTCAATGGAGCATGTGTTGATAACCATGAATACATGTACCTGCATCATAAAAAGATGCAGGTCAAATGGCGTCAGTACATTGAATGTATGAGCATGTTATGGGAATTCTAAAGCATAAACATAATCTTGAACGGATAGAAAAGAAACATACTTAGCTCTTCTCAACTCACTCAACTCAACTCAATGAAATAGGTCTCAACTCAATAATAAGATACTCAACTCAGTGAAACATAGTTCAACTCAACTCAGAGAAATAGGGCTCAACACAACAATAGGGTACTCAACTAAAGATACTAAAGGATAAAGCAACAATAAAAGATGCAATATATGGAAAGCTGTAAATCAATAGATAGCAACTCAGTTGTATGTAAAAATACAATAATAACTCATTTATATGTAAAAATACAATAATAACTCTTATTTGGGAGATTCTCTAACTGACAACCTTCACTATAAGCTATGTGATGATACAACGTCTCACCCACGCTGCCAGAACTGTCCTATACCTTGCCGCTGTATAGAACTCCTAAACTAAATGGATCCACTAAGCTATGCTTAAAAAATAATAAGGAATCATGTGAAAAGTATGACCCTTTCTACCTACGTTGGCTACATGGATTATGTGGGCTGTGAATTATCTGAACTCTCCCCCATATCGGTGCTTAGTATTGCTTCCAATAATATAACTCATGCATTTATGTTTTAAAAAAAACATTTCCACATCTTCAAACTTTGAGATTATTACTCAAAATGTTTCTCTTAAAAGAGATTATACTCAAAAACTCCTCATGAACTCATTTGGAAATCGAAGTTTCCTCACATCTTAAATGTTAAAACATTTACTCTTGGGAATACTTAGTTCTCATATATTCATTTTGAAAAAAATGAAACTCAACTCTCCTCATCCTCATACTCAAGTACTCAAGTCTTAAAACAAATTATAAATAATTGTAAAAGACTTCTCAAATTAGGGTTCATGCAAAATTATGGATGTGAACGACTCAATTCAAGGTTTTCAATAATCATATAAAGAACTCAATACTCGGACCCTAGCAACTGCAGAACTCAAGGACTCAATGACACTTCTCATCTCGAGAATGCTCGACTCATAGGGTGCACGCGGAACTATAAGCATGACCCACTCAACTCAAGGACCTCCATGTATAACATATGAAAATCAAAATTTATAAAATATAGTTTCAAAAAGGGTAAGGAACTCAATACTCAAGAACTTAGAACTTGAAGATACTACTCCTCTCAAAGATACTCAAATTATGGAGTTCATGCAGAATATTTGGGCATGAACAACTTGACTCAAGGGTCTTAATGATAATGTAGACTCATGAATACATTCTTCTCATTATCATACTCACTTACTCAAGTCTTCAAATAATTTATAAGAAATTGTAGAAGACTCCCCGAAAAGACTCAAAGGGACTTTCTCAAACTATACTCTTAACTCCATCTTGAATTTGAATTTTCAGTTCAAGAGTTATAACTTTGATAGGCATGATCTATCAAGGATAAAAGAAGATTTTAATTGTGAATATCAAGTATAAAACATAGGTACGATTGGAGGGGACTCACGTGGAAAGAAGGACTGAAGGGTAGGGGACCTTGCGACCCTGGCGCCCTGAGTGGCGCAGGGCGCTAGACCCTAACATACAGACCAGTAGTCAGGGCGCGGCGCCCCAAGCCTCTGCCCATAAAACCAAAAAATTTTCTCTTCAATATTTCCAGCCCTAACTCGTCTAAACTCGAATGATTTCCTCCAAATTCTTTTAGGTTCATATACTAAACACACTTAGATCAAAACCCAATCAAAACCTACCAAAATAATCACTCATTCATAACTCTCACCTCAAGAACGTAACAAGAACTTCATTATCAAAGAACGAAGAACAAAACCTCAATAACTTAACAAGATTCTCAATATACTCAATCTCATGGATGAAATTCATAAAAGAAACTCATGATTGGCGTGTGGGTGAACAAACCCAACACTATGGAAACTTACATACCTCAAAGAACTAGGTTCTTGGCGAAATCTTGAATTACTTGAATGAACGCTTGAAACCTAGGACTTTTTCTCCTCTTGAATCTTCTCTCTAAAACCCTTAATGCTTTGGGGATGAATGAAACTGATTCTAATCAGTTTAGACCATTAATTGGGTGTAATTTACATTTAGACTAAGTGGGGGTAAGAAAAAGACTAAAATGTTAGCATGATTGGACAGATTCTAAATATCTGTACATATCTATGTTATAACTCTAAATATTATGTAATGATGATAGGAGATAGCAAAGATTAATGTAGCATATTTTCAGAGAAATTACTATTAGGAATAACATATATTTAGGGATATATAGCAGATTTTTAGGCATGTAAATAAGAATTCTTTCTATTTAATGGAAGAACTCTCATTTGGGAGCACTCATTCAATAAAATTGACATGGTATTAGAGCCTTTTTCAGTGCTTTGATTCTTAATGTCTTTCATCTGTGGTTCCTTTCAGAATTTTTTTTTAAAGTTTTGGTTTCTCTTACTGTTTTTTAGTCAACAGTTACTCCTAAGTATTTTGGAATTTTAGGCATCTTGGTCATTCTGGTTAATTTGTATCATTGCATTTCTATCTTCCTTAGCTTGTCAAGAACATGGCGTCATATCAGTTTGATTCCTTCCATGTTCGTTTCAAAGGAAAAAATTACTCTGCCAGGGAATTTCAATTCCAACTATTTGTCACAGGAAAAGAATTATGGGGACATATTGATGGAAGCAATCCTACTCCTACCGATCCTACAAAGCTCGGTCAATGGAAGGTTAAAGATGCTCGGGTGATGACATGGATTTTAGTGTCAATTGGCCCTCTTAGTGTTCTTAATCTCAGGCCATACATGACAACAAAGGCCATGTGGGATTACTTATAACAGGTTTACAACCAAGACCATATCGCAAGGCACTTTTAGTTAAAGCATGAAATTGCTATGTATTCTCAAGGAGGTCTCTCTTTCAAGATTTATTTTCTAGATTTCAGAACATATGGGCTTAATTTACCGATATCGTTTATGCTAAAATACCTTCTGAATCTCTCTCCATTATTCAAGGAGTTCATGAACAATAAAGTGAGATCAATTTTTGATGAAATTACGATCTGATTTTTAAAGTGTTCGCTCCAACTTGATGAACCGTAATCAATATCCCTCGTTGGATGTCTGTTTTAGGGAATTACTTCGTGAAGAGCAGCGTCTCTTCACATAAAATTCTTTTCATCAAGGAAATGTTGTCACTGTTGCATTTGCAGCTCAAGGGAAAGGAAAGGGCATGGATATGTCTAGAACTCAATGCTACAATTGCTAGCAATATGACCATATTTCTTGCAACTGTAGCATTGAGTTCTATCCATATCCATGCCCTCTCCTTTCTCAAACAAGAAATTATTGAATTCATGAGACATATATTCCCCACCAGAATCAGATCTTAATATTTTGATGCATGTAGAAAATTGAGACTCAACGTAAGCCAAAAATTTGTTGAATATGGAAAACAATTCAGATTTAGATCGAAGAAAATACACCCATGTATACTGACTATAGTCATCTATAAATGTCATAAAATACTTGAAATGATCATGAAAAATAATTTGTGAAATGCCCCAAACATCATTAAGAATGACATCAAAACACTTTGCAGCACAACTAGTAAAATTAGGAAAAGGAAGAGTTTTACTTTTGCCTAATTTACAAATAGAACAATCAAAGGAAGCAGCTAAAAAATTGATTTTTCTTTTCCAATAAACCAGAATTGGAAAAATGAGACAACACAATAGAATTTGGATGTCCTAGATGTTTATTCCAAGCCTCATTCTTAGTAGTGGTAGAAGCAAAAGCTAGAACACAGGAAATAGAAAAGTGTATAGGAAATATTCTTTCAACTTTAGGCCCCTTCACGATTATCGTCCCCGACAACTAATCCTGCACAAGTCAACCATTACGAGAAAAATTCACATCACAATTGTTATCTACCAATTGGCAAACTGAAATAAGACTAGTAGAGAGCTTTGGTGATGCAAAAATATTCTTGAAATTATTAGTAATATCCCCAACCTTGGTAATGGGTAAATTACTACCATTGGAAACCTGAATTTGTGTTGGACCATTATACTCACGGATGTTTTTGAGTATATTAGTTGAGTTGGTCATATGATTGGAAGCGCTAGAATCAACAAGCAAAAATTTAGATATTACCTCATTACCTTACAGCCCCAAAGCTGAAAATGCTGACAAGATCATTTGTTGTACCCTTTTAGGAGTAAGAACTTGTCGTACTGAAGATGAGTTATCTGTATTGGAACCATTTATCCCAACTTGAGGCCAACTTTACCCCATCCCGAAATAGACCCACCGTGTGAGACTGCTCCACAGCCAGAATCTGAGATTTCTTCAAGGTCTGCTCCTCTTGAGCCTCCTCGGTGATGTACTAGAGTGTCTCAAACTCCTAAACGGTATGGTTTTTCTTCTACTTTATCCACCATCTGTATTCCAACAGGTTACTCACAAGCCTCTAAGTTTGAATGTTGGCAAAAGGTAATGGAGGAGGAACTTTTTTCTCTTAAAGAAAATAACATATGGGACGTTGTTCCTTGTCCTCTAAATGTCCGTCCAATTGGATGTAAATGGGTTTATTCAATTAAACTTCATTCTGATGGAATTCTTGATCGGTACAAAGCTCAATTGGTGGTCCTTGCAAACAAACAGGAGTATGGTGTAGCCTATGAGGAGACTTTTGCAACTGTAGCAAAAATGACTACGGTGCGAACTATTATTGCTATTGCTGCATCACAAAATTGGCCTCTATATCAAATGGATATCAAGTATGCTTTTCTTCATAGTGATCTCAAAGAAGATATTTATATGAAACCCCCACTTATTTTGTTCTCATCACGTACATCAGATGTATGCAAGTTGAAGCGGTCTTTATATGGATTAAAACAAGCTCCAAGAGCTTGGTTTGACAAGTTTCGGTCTACTTTGCTTCAAGTCTCTTTTGAGCAGAGCAAATATAATACATCTTTGTTTCTTCGAAAAGCATCTGCAGGTTGTGTTCTTCTTTTGGTGTATGTAGATGACATTATTATCACAGGAACTGATTCTTCACTCATCACTAGCCTCCAACAACAGCTTAAGGATTCTTTTCATATGAAGGATCTTGGTACTCTTATATAGTTTTTGGGGTTAGAAGTTCATTATAATTCTTTAGGTCTGTTCTTGAACCAACACAAATATACTCAGGACTTGATTGCTTTGGCTGGTCTTCAAGAATCTTCCTTTGTAAATACTCCATTGGAATTGAATGTAAAGTATTGTCGTGTGGAAGGAGATCTTCTTCCTGATCCAACTTTGTATCGGCAATTAGTTGGGAGCCTAAATTATCTTACTATTACTTGGCCTGATATCTCTTTTGCAGTTAAACAAGTGAGTCAATTTATGAAGGCTCCACGCCATCTACATTTGGTGGCTGTCCATCGCATCATTCGATATCTCTTGGGAACATCTACTCGAGGATTATTCTTTCCTAGTGGTTCTGAGATTCTGCTTAATGCATTTAGTGATTCTGATTGGGCTGGATGTCCTGATACTCGTCGCTCTGTCACGGGTAGGTGCATGTTTCTTGGAGATTCCTTGAAATCTTGGAAGAGCAAGAAGCAAGACCGTGTATCAAAATCTTCCACCGAATCTGAATATGGAGAAATGTCTACTGCTTGCTCTAAGATTGTTTGGCTTCGTGGTTTACTTGCAGAAATTGGATTTCCTTAATCTAATCACACTCCTCTCGATTATGACAACACAAGTGCTATTAAAATTGCTACTAATCCAGTTTATCATGAAAGGACCAAATACATTGAAGTGGACTGTTATTATATCAGAGAGGCTGTAGATAAGAGAGTCATTACTCTTCCACATGTATCCAGTGATCTTTAATTAGTTGATGTGTTTACAAAATCTATGGCACGACAACGTCATCAGTTTCTGGTAGGGAAATTGATGCTTTTGATCCTCCGACATCAATTTGAGGAGGAATGTTAGCACGATTGGACAGATTCTAAATATTTGTACATCTCTATGTTATAACTCTAAATATTTGTGTAATGATGATAGGAGATAGCATAGATTAATGTAGCATATTTTCAGAATATTACAATTAGGAATAGCATATATTTAGTGATGTATAGCAGATTTTTAGGTATGTAAATCAGACTTCTTTCTATTTAATGAAAGAACTCTCATTTGAGAGCAATCATGCATTCAGAAAAATTGATATAAAATACCCCTCAATAATTTGGGTAATTTACCTTAACTAGACAGGCTGAACTCAAACGGGCATATCTCCCTTATCCGAACTCAAAATTTAGCAAACTTTGTGCCGTTGAAAAAATGACTCAGCGATATTTCATTTGATATCTTATGGGTTTCCTAACTCATTTTGTGCTAAAAGTTATGGTCGTTTGAAGTTTACCCAAAACATAAAAGAACTTACGAATGACTTGAATGAATTCTCTTTAGTTATTTTTGGAACTCAAGGTGCTACATTTAGTGACCTTAACACTTAAGAAAATTTAAATTCCTCGATAAAATCTTACTCACAATGAAGAATGGTTCGAGTTTTAGCTCAAAATTTTTTCCGGGGTCTTACAACAATCTTCCTTATGACTATCCTGAAATTGAAAGTATAAGGAATAAAGGAAAAGCTGAAAAAAAAAACATAAGAAAATAAGAAGAGAACTCCAACGACCTTCTGAAGCTTCCAAGAAGCGAGACCGAATCTTGCTCTTTGGAGTCTTATGTGATGCTAATGGTGGGTTTCTCAAATTGAGGGTACCCGTGGTTTGCTGGAAAACAAGGTGCCAATACACATGTTAACAGGTAAAGAACCAAGAAATGAATGCTTCAAAATTATTTTTGTGAATAAATCTAGAAGCTCACGTCTGGCTTTCTTCCTCAAGTGGCTGAACAATTGCAATTTAAGAGAAGTTTAGAAGTTCAATTGTCTCTCTTAAACCATTGAAAAGACTTGTGGATCCTAAATATCACTTTATCAATAACAAAATTAACAACACCATACACTATAATAAGTAATGAAGTTAAGAATGTGTGATTTCAACCGAACTAAACAGTGAATTAATTTATCGAATTGCCAAAAAGGGAAAGAAAAGGAATCAGCAGATACATTACCGATACAAATACATTGTCTCACCCTTCACACCTAGAAAATAATCATATTCAGTGAAATCACAATCTGAATATACTAGAGTCTGTTCCAGTTGTTGGTCTTACTTACCTTGTTACTGTTCCATCAAGGTATTGTTCCCCTTTTCTTCAGCTAATCAATCTCTATTTCATGTAAAAGTTCTTCACAAGTCTAGGTTTAGCCTCCTACCGTCTTCTTATTGCTTCTTCTGTAAATGCCACTGGCTGTCAACTTTTTTATGTATGTCAGCTTAACAGAAATGGTGTCACATCCATTCCATGTTCTTTTCTATACAATATCCATGTGTTCAGGCTGTGCCCTGGTCTTAAAGACCTGAATTGAAGTTTCTGGATCATCTGCTAGAGATGTTGCCAAGCAGATTAAGGTAAAGGATTTTGTTTCTTTTGTTGTGTAAAATTTTAGTCTCCTATTCTATTCCATCAGTCATGAACTTTATGAAAAATTTTTATCCTATCCTTCTATCATGTCTAACTTGGAAATAAACCTCTTTGGCAAGACGAAGACCAAGCTCAAATGTCACTGAATCATGTTCACGGAAAAGTCATTTCTATTTAAGAAATTACATCAGCAACTTCAGTAAGTTTCACAAATATCTATACTTGCTCAGTTTACTGAAGAAATAGAGTAAGATATACAATTTTTTTTTTTACTAAGTGATTTTACCTACCGCTGGATTATCTGGCATTTTAGAATGACATGCTAATCAAATTATAATAAGAAAATCATATTGGGATATAATATAAAAAATGATCTAGTAAAATTGACATTTTGGCCCTTCGTCATTTTCATAGAATGATATCTGCTCTTAGAAAATTAATTAAACTCAAAAAGTAATAATGCATAAACTATCTTAAGTCACAAAAATCAAGACTTTTACCTCTTCTATTTGGATATCATAAAACAGAAGATGTAGACTCACCAAAAAATAATAATTCCGCTCAATTTTTGTCAAGTAACTATTATCTAAATCAGAAATACCAAATGTTGAACATGAAAGAATGCTTCATCATCAGATTTCGTTAACTATAATAGATTATTAACTCTAGTTATATTCAAGAGCATAGACACTTTAATGTCTAAATGTGGCAATTGTCGTAGACTGACAGTGAGGGTAAAATAATAGCATTATAATTAATTATTTTAGTACATATTCCTTTGATGTTCTCTTAGGTACGTGCTACATTATGGGTCATAGGTTGCAGTAGGTTCATATACACTACTTCTAAAATATAAAAGAGATACTATTTTATATAGAAAAAGTCCAGTTTCAAAGAAAAGAATGGTATGAAAAAGAAATGTATATCATGAAAGAACAACAAAACAAAAAGGCTAAGAAAAGTTGTCTTTATAATTTATATTCAGTTTTATTTTCAGTATCAATGCACTATTAGTTATCCCACTGTATTTTCTTTTAGGTCTAAAAGAATTAAGAAAAGGGGACTAATAATGTTGATGGATAAATTGAATTAGTTCCTAAGATTTTTTATATGCAAAAATCAGCCTATAGTAGACGATTCTTGCAGTTCTACTAATCCACAATTATAGAGAAAGTAGAATAATATACCAAACACCAAAATTAAAAAATGATAGTACCAGTAAACAATACTCAAGATCTCATTGTTAATCAAAATAAAGCAAGGATAATATATGTAACAAGTAATTAACAATCATATCTTGCATATTTAGCATGTGAAAAATGAGAGTAAGTAGCATTGTGAAACAAGTAAAGAAGAGTCTTTGCTCATTATCTCCCAGAAATTTTAAAACTCCAACACCAAAAGGACAAAAACAACAGAATAGTTAAAATATGATTGGCTCATTCATAAAATCAAATACCTTGGGTGCACAATGCATTGCTAAAATTCAATAAACTTTGACAGCTCAAAAATATTCATAAGGTGGTTTAATTCTTCACTAATTAGTTGAAAACGAAGACAAAATTTATCAAAGAGACATACATGTGTAAATCATGTACAATTACAAACATAGACATGAAAATTTTAGTAAAATCATATATTCAAAAGGACTGAACATTTACAAATACACCATATATATATATATATATATATATATATATCCCTTTTGATTTTTGTTGGGAAAGAGTAGCAAAGTCCATCTGAACCTTCCAATGAAGAATAAGAGGAGAGAAAAGTGCCAATGGCGTGCGAAGAGCATGCGGAACGGGCACGGAGAGAAAGAAGTGTGGAGGAGAAGAAGCCTACCGAATTGAATCTCTTTAGAAAGAAGATCTTTTGTCTCATAGAAGAGTAAAATTTAGTCATCCAATAACGTATGTCCATGTTGACTGTAAACACATTATTTTTTAGTACAATAATTTAATGCAACATTCTTCCTTGCTAAAAGTACGTTTGATGTTGCTTTTTGTACAAATATTTATAGTTGTGTTCATCCTATGCCTTATTGGCTAATAAAATAGGGTAATATATATATATATATATATATATATATATATATATATATAT